>PVIU01002480.1:13711-171574 GCA_004026605.1 Ondatra zibethicus | reverse complement strand
TGAATAAATGGGACCTCCTGAAACTGAGAAGCTTCTGTAAGGCAAAGGACACAGTCATTAAGACAAAAAGGAATCCTACTGAATGGGAGAAGATCTTCACTAACTCCACATCAGACAAAGGTCTGATCTCCAAAATATATAAAGAACTTAAGAAACTAGACATTAAAATTCTAAATAACCCAATTAAAAAATGGGGTAATGATCTGAACAGAGGATTCTCAACAGAAGAAGTTCGAATGGCCAAAAGATACTTAAGGTCATGTTCAACTTCCTTAGCGATCAGGGAAATGCAAATCAAACAATTTTGAGATACCATCTTACACCTGTCAGAATGGCTAAAATCAAAAACACCAATGATAGCCTATGCTGGAGAGGATGTGGAGTAAGGGGAACACTCATCCATTGCTGGTGGGAATGCAAACTTGTGCAACCACTTTGGAAATCAGTGTGGTGGTTTCTCAGGAAATTGGGAATCAACCTACCTCAGGATCCAGCAATTCCACTCTTGAGAATACACCCAAGAGATATCCAATCATACTACAAAAGCATTTGTTCAACTATGTTCATAGCAGCATTATTTGTAATAGCCAGAACCTGGAAACAACCTAGGTGCCCCTCAATGGGAGAATGGATAAAGAAAGTGTGGAATATATACACATTAGAATACTACTTAGCGGTAAAAAACAATGACATCTTGAATTTTGCATGCAAATGGATGGAAATAGAAAACACTATACTCAGTGAGATAACCCAGACCCAAAAATAAGATTATGGTATGTACTCACTCATTAGTGGACCCTAGCCACAAACAAAGGACATTAAGCTTATAGCTCACATGCCTAGAGAAGCCAAATAGCAAGGTGAGCCCAAAGAAAAACATATATAGATCCTCCTGGAAATTGGAAGCAAACAAGATCGCCGGGCAAAAGTTGGAAGTACGGGAGTGGGGATAGGGGTGGAAGTAGGGGTGGAGGTGGGAGTGGGCAAAAGGGAAAGGGGGAGGGAGAAGGGAGAAGGGAAGGACTGGGGAGAACTTGGGGGAGTGGGAGGGTGGAGATGGAGGTAGGGTGGATATTGGAGAAGGGAATAAGATATCTACATTAAGGGAGTCATTTTAGGATTGGCAAGAGACTTGGCTCTAGAGGGGATCCCAGGTGTCCACAGGGATGTCCCCAGCTAGGTACTTGGGCAGCAGAGGAGAGGGTGCCTGAATTAGCCTTTTCCCATAGTCACACTGATGAATATCTTGATCATCACCATAGAAATTTCGTCCGATGGATGAAGATAGAGACAGAGACCCACATTCACATCAGAGCAATGGACTGAGCTCCCAAGGTCCAGTAGAAGAGCAGAAGGTGAGAGAAGATGAGCAAGCAAGTCAGGACCGCGAGGGGCTGGTCCACCCACTAAGACAGTGTGCCTGATCTAATGGGAGCTCACCAAATCCAGCTGGACCAGGACTGAACGAGCATGTGATCAAACCGGACTCTCTGAATGTGGCTGCCAATGGGGGCTGACTGAGAAGCCAATGATAATGGCACTGGGACCTATCTCTTCTGCATGTATTAGCTTTTTGGGAACCTAGTCTATATGGATGCACGAGGGGGGAGGGCCTTGGGCTTCCTACAGGGCAGGGTACCCTGCCCGGTCTTAAGGAAGCAGGGGGAGGGAGGAGGGCTAGTGGGAGAGCGGGAGGGGACTGGGAGAAGGGGGGGAAGTGTAAATTTTTTGAATGAAAAATTAAAGAATATGAAAAAAATCTTCAAATTTTATACACTATAGCTACTCCTTAAACAAAAAATGAAAATTAAAAAACATAAAATAAAAAGAACTTATTTGAAATAGTCCTATTCCCTCCCCCCAAAAAATATGAGCGGCTCAACGCTGCCTTTATTTTTCACTTCATTTTAGAGACACTGAATTCTCAGTAACTGAGGTCCTCATCTAGCTCTTAAAGGAATCCCAGATATATATAGTTTGTGTCTGTCCCAAATTAAACTTACAGAAAAGCTAGAGAAAAACTACAGTTAAATTCACTGTACATTTGCTATATGATCTCCTAAATATGGAAGTCACTGTCACTCCAATCTGCCAAGTATGAAAAACCCAAACTCATTTCCATGCTGCAGGGGTCATTGGTCTTCTATTAATATTCTAAAGTTAATGATTCTTCTTTAATTTTTCAAAGGGGTAAGAGTTGGTCTATTACCAGATCATGACATATCTAAATTTAACATTTCAAAAAAAGCACTTGTAATTTTTGCTAGATACATAGAATCATAAAATTCCAAAGTTAAAGAAATTTCAAAGGCCATTTCTTTAATTTTCCCCAATTTCAAGTAAGATTATAGGTTCATCTGTTTTATAAAGCCCAACATACTAAAATTCAAAAAGTTCTCTTACAAATCTACTTTAATTCTTCTGAGTAATGTTACATTTACTTAAATTTTATCATAGCAAAATCCCACCAAGTAAAACAGAAAAACAATGTGTATCTGAAAGATGAGACCTAGCTTTAACCCTACTTTATCAACTGCTGGCAAAATAATCAAGCAAATTACATGAACTCCAGGCCTCATTCCACATTCACTGACTAGGGTAATACCTCATTGATGACATTTATTAAGGATTAAGAAAGTCAACAGGCATAGACCCAATCAATAATAGTGTATGGTATGACTGTGTATGCTGAAGAAATGCCATCCCCTCTTAAATCCATTTCCTAGCACTTCAGGGTCTACAATGGTCACATAGCTCAGTTACAAAACCCTCCTTTGAACAAAAATCAATCTACCCGGAGAAGTTTTAAATTTCATTCTGTGCATGTGTGTGTGCGCGTGCATGCATACTTGCATGCACAGGAGGGTGTGCTCACAGACATCAAATAGAGAAGGCTGGATTGCTTGGAGCTGAAGTTACAGATGATTGTCAGCTGTTTGGTGTGGGTGCTAGAAGAACCAAACCCGGGCCCTCTGGAAAAGCTGTGAGTGCTCTTAACCACTGACTAGCCCATCAAGTGACTAATCACTCCAGCCCTCAGGGAATATCTCAAGGTTCTGTAGAGTAGTTCACTGTGATTACAAACTGGAGAGGAGTTCGCCTATGAGAAGAAGGGCATCTGATGAGATCCGCATGCTCATATCTTTTTCTTTTGGGTTCTTGACTTTTTGGACCAAGGACTTGGTTATACTCTTTTTTTAAAAGTCACTGATGATTCTATATTATAACTTAAAAGGAAGTATCTGGTTGTACAGATTATTGGTATAGGATATACTTAGCATTCCCATGGACTCAATCCCCAGCACAAAATAAACAAGCAACAATTATAAATTATTTATTGCATCACACACTGTGGTAATAAACTTCTATGTCAATGTAACTTTCTAAAGATGCTTTCCAAACAAATAGAAATATAACACTATTTCACATTTTTGCAAGTATTTAAAGTGTAGTTTTGTTTTTATTTATTTTACATTTTTTAAAGGCAAGATCTCATTATGTAACCTGTGTTTAGTATACATATTTTTTTTCTAAAACAGAAAAAAGTGGGGCTTTTTTTTGTTGTTTTTTTAAATATGTTGTCCAGGCTGATCTGGAATTTGATGAAGACAAGCAATCCTTCAGCCTGAGGATGATCAAACAAGAGTTGGGGGATAGCCTGAACTACATACCAAAACTTGCCTCTGGGAGGAAAAGTGTATTTTAAAAATCTAGTAAGCAGTCAAGGAAGCAGACAGAGGTATGACTGAACAAGAAATGGAAGATTAATTTTGCTGAAACTCGATCATAAGCACATGGGAGTTCATTATACTATCTTAAAATTTTTACTTTTTAAATCTATAGCTAAGTTTTTAAAAAATTTTCAACTATGTGTATACATATGGAATGGGTATGTGTACATGTGAGTGAGGGTACCCACAGGAAACAGAAAAGGATAACATACCTATTCCCTGGAGCTGGACATAGACAGTTATGAGTAGCCCATCATGAATGAAGAACTCAAACTCCAGTGCCTAACAGCTGAGCCATCTCTCCAGCCCCCATAATTAAATTTTAAAACAGAAATTTATTTTAAATTTCCTCTCAGTAGGTGAGAACTGGTAATCACTTCCTTTACAGGTATGAAAATTTAGTCATTATCTAAACTTTCTTTTTTTTCCCCCAAGACAGAGTTTTTCTGGATAGCTTTGATTGTCCTGGAACTAACTTTGTGGATAAGGATAGCCTGGAACTCACAGAGATCCATTTGCCTCTGCCTCCCAATTGCTGGGATTAAAGGCTAATAATAATCCCTTCCATTTATACTTTCTTTAATCCTATCAATTGCAGCTCACCTTAAAATCTGCTCTTTCTCCACCTGTTGATGCACTAAAGAGAGAGAAATGGGCCCAAGCTAATACCTCCTCAGCCTCAACTATATCCCTGAAGTATGAACCTTCTATAAACATACTACTGACTTAAATCCTAACATCTATTATCTTAACCTTATTTCCTTACTTCCTTTCTGTCATGAAAACTTATCTTGATGGCTCTCAGAATATTTTCTTGAGGAAACATCTAGAGTGTGGTTTATTAGTACAATATCAATACAAACTGAGCAAAGTAACTGCAGCTGATAATTACATCAAGAGTTGTTATACAAAGATGTTTTTCCCATTAATGAACTCTTGGAAGCTCAATTTCTCTCTGATCAATTAAAAACTTTGAAAAAAATATATTTTTTTATTTATTTTTTTAATATCCACTTTCTTTTTTTTAACTTTATTTATTATGTATACATTGTTCTGTCTTTATGTATGTCTGCAGGCCAGAAGAGGGCACCCTATCTCATTATAGATGGTTGTGAGCCATCATGTGGTTGCTGGGAATTGAAGTCAGGACCTCTGGAAGAGCAGTCAGTGCTCTTAACCTCTGAGCCATCTCTCCAGCTCCTGAAAAAAATATTTATTGGCCAAAAGAAAACTCAGAAGAAATTAATGAGACCACACAAAGAAACTCATCATATGTAAAACTTGATGATTTAAAAAAATGTTTCACAAGCAAGCCTGGCAACAATACTGGCAATGGGGAGGCAGAGGCAGGCAGAACTCTGAGTTTAAGATCAGCCTGGTCTACATACTGCGTTCCAAGATAACCAGAGCTACATAGTAAGATCCTGCCTCAAAAAAGCCAAATCAATCAATAAGTAAAAAAGTTTCACAAATGTCTTATATATATCATTTGCTACAAAATCAAATCCAAATTCTTCCAGATGCTATTTGATACTCATAAAGACTATATATAACTTAAAATTTAAACATTTAATTCAATTGCACCATGTGTAGTAAAGGGCACAAAAATGGGATTTCAAAGTAAATCCCAATCTAGAGATACAAGCAAACAGATCTGACCTTTTCAAGTGGTTGTCCCAGAGAGTTTCCAATCAGTTTCCAGTCATTCAAGACTTCTTCGACTTTGGAAATAAACCTAAGAAGGAAGGAAAATACATAATGATACATTTTTTCCTATTACTGTACAGTTTCCTTACATCCTAACATTACAGATGATTAGAGAATGCTCATTAAGTTTAATACTGTGAGCCTAACTTAGGGATATAGAATAAAAACAGAAACAATGTTGCTTAGTTCAAGAATTATTAATTTTTGATTCATTTAAATCTATTCAGTCAATAAAAGCCTTATTTCCACAAAATATAAACTAAGAACAATCTCTCTCTCTCTCTTTCTTGGTTTTTTTTTAAACAGGGCTTCTCTATGTAACAACAGCTTTGGCTGTTCATTCATATATTTTATTCACATATGAATTCAGTTTGGGGGAGTTTACACAAATGACTTTTTACACTGTACTTTTTATAAGTAAAAGCTGAAAAGTACTTTAATGTGCAATTGCAGTAAACAGTCATAAGTTAATGACACATCCACTTCTAAGTACCCATTAAAAATTGTTCTGAGCCGGGCAGTGATGGCGCACGCCTTTAATCCCAGCATTTGGGAGGCAGAGGCAGGCGGATCTCTGTGAGTTCGAGACCAGCCTAGTCTACAAGAGCTAGTTCCAGGACAGGCTCCAAAGCCACAGAGAAACCCTGTCTCGAAAAACCAAAAAAAAAAAAAAAAAAAATTGTTCTGAAGAACACTTGAGGAAATAAAAATGTTAAGTAAAAGAAGAAAGCTGTAGAAACAATCATTGATATAGTTTGATCTAAAAAGTTTACACATACACAATTAAAAGAAAATATGTCAAAAAGTTAATAGCTATCTTCAGTGGAAGGTTCAAAGGTATTTTTTTACTTTTTTTTTTAAAACATGTTTTATTTTTATTTTTTAAATATTTTTTATTTATTTATTATATATACAATATGTGTATGTCTGCAGGCCAGAAGAGGGCACCAGACCTCATTACAGATGGTTGTGAGCCATCATGTGGTTGCCGGGAATTGAACTCAAGACCTTTGGAAGAGCAGGCAATGCTCTTAACCACTGAGCCATCTCTCCAGTCCCAAAGGTATTTTTTATATTACTACAAGGTATTATTGCTATAATAAAAATAATTTAAAATATAATTTTCAGATAAAAGAACTATATTAAAATAATCTACTTAAGAACTCTAGTTCTTGTACTTGCTAGGAGACAATTAAACCCTACAAATATTGAGATTTGACTAGAAAAATTCAATAACATTTTTCTTTAACAGTTCTCCATATCTTTGCTGATGAGTCATTTAACTCCTTCTCCTATATTAGGTTCTTTTTTTTATTGTTTCTATTGAGCTATACATTTTTGTCCACTCCTCTTCCTCCCTCCCCTCTTTCATTCTACCCTCTCCCATGACCCCTACGCTTCCAATTTACTCAGGAGATCCTGCCTTTTTCTCCTTCCATGTATGTCTCTCTTAAGTATCAGGTTCTTTTGCACACTTTTGGAAGGTTTTTTTCCATTTCCCTTCGGACATATTATCTGACCTGTGTCTGTCTCTTTTACTAGACTACACTTTCAATAAGAGCAGGAACCTTATTTTTTTTCTTTTTTCTTTTTTTTCTTTTTCTTGTTTACTGCAGTACTGGGAATTGAACCCAGAGCAAGGAGCATGCTGAGCCTTATCTGTTTTTACTAGCTACTAAATCCCTAAAGTCTTACACAGTGTCTCATACATGAACATTCAGTAAATACTTTTTCAATGGAAAAATAATAATTTTAGGTTTCTACTTAGTCTTCTCAATAAATTATCTGTATGGTATGTAACTTTTAGGTTTCAAACCTGGGACAACAGCTAGGGTTGCCTATTTAACATCAAATCAGACACTGGCCACAGGTTCTCCTGGCATCCCTCTGTCCCTAGCTGTTACAGGGCCCTCCTAGCTGGCATACTCCAACCCTACCCTGAGCTTCCCCAGCCCACACTGAGCTGCCCTTCCCTATATAACCAACCATTTTGGTTGCCTGGCCTTTTTCATCTGCTCTATTTGGAGCCTCCTGGCTGCTGCACCTGGTCTCCTCTCAGTCCTCTCCCTTCCCCTCCCCCTCTCCTCACATGGCTCAGTTCAATAGGGTCATGAGTACTCTGGGCTCTCCCAGATGTCCCTGCCTCTGGCTATGCTCTCCCACATACCTACAATAAACTTTCCCCTCCACCAGACCTAGGAGCAGTCATGTTCCCCTCTTTTTTCTTCCTTTCTTTCTTTTTTCATTCAATAACATACTTATTAGGTCTCAAGAAATTCCTTTTGCAGTTCTGGCAGTTAGACAAAAGCCAGCATTCCCTCAGGAACTTAAGAAGATAGCTCCTACTTGCTAAAATGAATTATCTCCTTATCTCTGGCAAAGGTACTTATGGCTCTTCCATTAAACTCTGCTTGTTCTACTTATCAAGGTCTAAACTAACCTACTCACAAGTACCTGTTACAGAACAGAGCCATCTAGGTTAGCATATCCCACTACCCTAATCCCTCTCCATTCCCTGAGCTCTTTCCTTCTCCTAGTTTCCCTTTTCTCATACACACACACACACACACACACACACACATATACACATACATATACATACATACACACACACACACACACACACACACACACACATCTCCACTGTGGCTACACATTCGCTTGGTCTCTGGTTCCCACACGTTCTCTTTGCTCCTCTTCTCTTCCTCTCCACCCCCTCCTCTCATGGCTAGTTCAGTCTGGACTCTTCCAGACGCTCCTCGCTGTTCTCTCCCTCATATGTACAATAAGCCTACTCCTCAACCATACCTAAGAGTGGTCATGTCCTCATTTTCATTTAATACTGAAAAGAACTTTTCATCCAATATTAAAATCAAGGCTTAAGAAACTTCAAAGTCAGTCCAGGCAGTGGTGGCTCATGCCTTCGATTTCTGCATTCAGGAGGTAGAGGCAACTGGAACTGCGTTAGAAGCAAGCCTGGTCTACAGAGCAAGTTCCAGGACAGACAGTGTTACACAGAGAAACCCTGTCTCAAAAAACGTTCAAAGCCTCCACATTTGTCTCATGAATTATAAAATACTGGTTTTATTCTACAAAGAGAAATTTAAAAGACAAAAGTTTAACTTCCTACTTTGTGGCAGTCCTCATAACTGTGCTAACAATTATTTCCACATGAGCAACCAAAGAATTTAATATTCCCCTCAGGAAATTCTTTTGAGCCAAAAATCTTTTCATTCATTTCTTGCATTTGAAGTACTCTTCGATGATATCTTTGGCCTGAGATTCTTCACCATAGTCCTTGACCATTACACATTTACAACCACTTTATGAGGCTTCCTCTCTCAATCAGTTTTACAGAGGCCTACCCATTGCCCTAGTTTCTTGTCACCAATCTTAATTAGGATGATTTGGTGCTCAGCACAAAATGCCTTCGCACTTGAAATACATAGACTCATCACAATCGCACACAAAGATGGGCTTGGCAGCTTCATGAATACCATGCCATGCTAGGCCATCATGGACGAGGGTGGTCTTCACCACCTCTTGTAAGGCAGTACTGGCATCCATTAAACCTCAAGCAGCAATGTCTTTCTCTGCCAAGGCGGTGGATTATGGGTGAGTCATAACCTTGAATGCACCTGAGCCTCTGTTCCTACCCAACTCAAAGGCAACAGAGGAAAAGGTTTTTTTTCTTCTTTAAATACATTGGTGTTTTCCCT
This sequence comes from Ondatra zibethicus, assembly GCA_004026605.1. NCBI lineage: Eukaryota > Metazoa > Chordata > Mammalia > Rodentia > Cricetidae > Ondatra > Ondatra zibethicus. The sequence goes on along the minus strand of PVIU01002480.1, from coordinate 162,417 downwards.
GTATATACGTTTTCCCTCCACATATGTCTATGTGAGGGTGTTACATCACCTGGAACTGGAGTTAGTCAGTAACGAGCTGCCATGTGGCTGCCAGGAATTGAACCGGGGTCCTCTGGAAGAGCAGTCAGTGCTTTTAACCACTGAGTCATCTCTCTAGCTCCCCTCAGGAAATTTTAAGTTATTTAACTAGGGGAAGACTATCATTTTCCACTCCAAAAACTGGCCACTGATGTTTACTTATCACTCATCCTCCAAGATCAAATTATATTTTTCTTACTGCCTTCAAAATATCAGCCTTAGAGTCAACATGCTCAAAATGGCACTCTGGCTAATTTGATGCTTATCTTCACCCTTTAGGAAAGATATGGAAGTTTCACAGCTGAGGCTTTCCCCCAGACTTACTAAGCTCCTCTTCCTAAATCTAGTTCATTCTATTCAACTAACTAAAGCTTCACTTTATGAATCAAGGTAAATGGCTTACTTCCTCTTACCACAATGTACTTAAACAATCCTTGTACCGTCTGGCCAAAATCTCTTACCACTTTCTTTTTTTGTTTGTTTGGTTTTTCAAGACAGGGTTTCTCTGTGGCTTTGGAGCCTGTCCTGGAACTAGCTCTTGTAGACCAGACTGGTCTCAAACTCACAGAGATCCTCCTGCCTCTGCCTCCCGAGTGCTGGGATTAAAGGCGTGCGCCACCACCACCCAGCTCTTACCACTTTCTTAAGCAGCAGTTCTAATTACAGTCTTCTTACCAGCAGCATCTATATTACTGGGCCCATGTGAGAAAAGCAGATTTGGGGATCTGACCTAAAACCAACATTAATGGGAAATGCTGAGATGATAGACCAGCAAATTCTGATGCACAATCGAGTTTGAGACTTTTTAGTCAAATGCACCGACTCTAGATTCCTCCATTTGGCTTTGGAAGGGGGGTCTTTCTTATTTTTATTATTTCCCAGTGATAGCGCCTCACATGTCTAGCAATGTCAGTCCCTTCTCTGTCTAACCAAACCCTTAACCATTGTCCATTTTTTTTTCTTGAGGCTAGATCTAATCTATTGGTCAGGTTGGTCTTAATGTCCTTAGCTCAAGGGATCCTTCCAACTCAGCCTTCCCAACAGCCACGATTATAGGTAAGTGCTCACCCACCTTCCATTTCCCTTCCTGCTTTCAAAGCATAGACTCAAAGCATATTTCCTACTTTTCCCCACAAAAATTTCTTCAACAATTTTGTAGTCCACATTACCCTATTTAACTGGTTCTTTGGAGTCAGTATCAACTAACTTACATTTTAACTATTTTGGGGGGCTTTTTTTTTTAAGGAATAGATTTCCCCATCCTTGGGATAGCTCAGGGCACACAGTACTTGCCCACAAAGTCTCGCTAGTGTGTTCGTCTTACTGACTCTATGTCAGACATGTGGGGATGGACATACAGGTCAAAGTACTATTCCATCAAAGATCTATATTTTTCTCCGCTACCATTTGATATGAGAGGCGCAAATTTGGAAAGTCTACAAACACTTCAACAATAAAATGACCTCAATACCTTTGAGGTCAATGAGCAGAAAAAAAAAATCACAATCTAAGCTATCAAATCAACAAACTTAGCTTTCAACTAACATAAGTGATGAAACAATTTAACCGGAACAGTTGTTCATCGAGTTTGATAAGCTCAGGAAGTCTGGGCATATAACCAAGTTTCAAATGTAATAGTGTGAATCAAAACATTCCAAAGACGTATGCTTGTAAAAATAAAGAGGCGGAGGAAAGGACGAAGGAGGGCAGAAAGGAAAGGAATAAAGAATAAGTTTTTAAGTTTGTGAACTAATTACTCTGGAAGCCAGGATGGAGACGGTGAGGGACGGCAGATGAACAGCCATCAGTGCTAAAGCAAAGCCTCTTCCCATAAACACGGGAAGAAAACACAGCCGCGGCTCAGCTGACTGCTTAGGATGACAACTGAGGCGAACCTGCAGAAAAGCAGACGACACAGGGGCGACCTCGGAAATGGTGTTCCCTGTCAGGGAAGTGGTCTGGAAGGCAACACAACTTTGTTTTAAAGGCGGAGTCGGAAGGTCTGTCTGACCGGCCCCGATGAGTGACGCGGAAGAAGCCATAGCTGGCCAGCGCGAAACGTGGGCGGCTCCCTCGGAACCGGCGTCACCTGTGCGGTGCTGCCGGGGCCGGTGAGGACCAAACGCGCGACTCACCTTTCCCACTCGGAGGCCGTGGTGAAGTCCGTGATCTCAAACACCTCGGACTCGGGCTGCGGGGAAAGAGAAAGGCACAGACATTAAGCCGCGGGCCGCTGACGTGGCCGGCAGAACCCTGTGACAGATGCGCCCGGGGCGCAGAACTCACCTCACTGTCCGCCGCCATCTTGCGGAGCGGAGCGTCTGGCCGCGCACAAGGGCTGCCGGGAAAAAGGGACCTAGGAGGCGGGTACTGAGTGACCGTGGGCGGGACTTCGTTGTGGAGTGGGTGTGGCCTCGGTGCAGGTCCGCCCACGGAGGACGTGGTACATTGTCTCCAGGCAGGAAGCTCTTAGAGTGACTTCCACTCTCTCTCTAGGTTTGTTTAATAATATTTTTTAAAACCCTGTAGTGGCTAGAGAGATGGCTCTGAGGTTAAGACTACCCGCTGCTCTTCCATTTCTAGCACCCAACATGAGAGTTCCCAACTGTTTGAGACTCCAGTCCAAAGTGATCATGTGCCCTCTTCTGGCTTCCACTGACAACAGGCATGCTCGTGGTGCACAGACTTACATTCTGACAAACACACACACACATTAAGTTAAATTTAAGAAATATTTTTTAAAGTATTAAAAAATGAAAGTATACTGTAGACTCAGCAGAACTGCTGAACCTTTTGACATTGTTACATGACACAGTCATCTCCAAATGTGTTCAGCCACATTCACAGATATCCAGGGGCACTCGCAGTCCTATACGGCAAAGACCCTAGCCTTGTCACAGGTGTAGTCAATTATATTTAAAAACCTAAAGTACTTTGAGTTTGTTTTCATTCAGACGGTTGTTTTGTTGCTGTGGAGACAGGGCTTCCAAGCCAGCCTCAAATTCATTGTGGTAAGAAGGATGACGGGAATCTTTGATCCTCCTGACTCCACCTTCTGAGTATCCTGATTATAGGCATGTAGCACCAGGCCTGGATTTTGCAGTAAAGATGGAACCCAGGACTCTGTGCGTGCTAGGCAAATGCTCTACCAATTGAGTTATATCCTCAGTCCGTGTTCAGACTTTACTGACTTGTAGACGCTGACCAAAGTCCTATAAACCCACTATCTCTTTTTCCTATCCCCACCCTGGGGAGGGGGGTGACTATACAATTAAAGTTATATTTAAAAAATCATACAAGTTATGTATTTTCTGAGGAGAGCAGTATGTTACTTGATGAATGCTTCTCTTTTTAAACCACTAAAGAACAGGGGTGCCAACCAGCAGTTAAGAGTTCTGGAAGTTGGGGAATTGAGAGAGAGCTTAGCAGTTAAGAGCACTGAGTGCTCCTGTAGAGGGCCTGGGTTCAGTTCCCAGCATCCCCATGATTGCACACAACCCTCCATACCTCTAGTTTTAGAGAATCCAGCACCCTCATCTGACTTCTGTGGGAAACAGGAACACACACAGGGCATGTATATATAAGCAGGCAAAGCACTCAGACACATAAGAATTAAATAATATTTTTTTAAAGACAGGGTCTCTTGAGTATGTGGCTCTCACTGTCCTGGAACTCACTGTGTAAACTAGCCTAGTCTTGAACTCACAGAAATCTGTTTTTCACTGACTCTACCATACCAGAGTGCTGGGATTAAAGGCATATACCACCACACCCATAAATAAATCTTAAAAAGAAAACAAATTCTCAGGGCAGCAAAATAGATCAGCAAGTAATGGCACTTGCTGTCAAGTCTGAAAATCTAAGTTCCATCTCTGAGACCCGCATGGCAGAAGGAAAGAACCGACTCCTGCAAATTTTCCTCTGACCTCCACAATTCTGCCAGTCCTCCCCTGGTGTGGGTGAATGGTCTGTATTCTGTCAATTATACTTTAAATAAATGCTGATTGGCCAGTAGCCAGGCAGAAAGTATAGGTGGGACAACCAGACAGGAAGGAGAAGCAGGTCAATGAGAACAGGAGAGTTCTGGGAAGAGGGAAGCCCATTCCTCTACAGTTCTGACCCTGCCAGAGAAGAAGCAAAATGTGACTGCCTCGCTGAAAAAGGTACTGAGCCACGTGGCTAACACAGATAAGAATAATGGGCTAATATAAGTTGTAAGAGTTAATAAGAAGCCTGAGCTAATGGGCCAGTCAGTTTATAACTAATGTAGACGTCTGTGTGATTTCTTTGGGACTTAACAATTGCAGGAACCGGACAGGACAGAAAACCTCAGTCAGCACTCCCCCAACCCCACTAAATAAATAAATAAATAAATGTTGGTGTTGTTTTTTTAAAATGACCTCCATATATGTGGTAGGCAGTGCATTCAAACACACACGCACACACATAAATAATAAACTGTGAAGAATTCTGCCATATATAATGAAATATTGCACATGAGCCAGGTGTATGTGGTGCTACAGATCAAACCGAGAGACTTGTGCATGCTTTACAAACATTATACTAACAGGACTATATCTCCAACCCCTTGGGTTCTGTTTAAGGCTGGCAAAGCAGCCGATGTGTCTCTTTTGGCTGGATATAAAAACAAGAAAGAAAGACCAAGATCATAAATTTTGATGATGGAAACAAAGTGATAACAAGTTTTCACAGTTAAAAAAGAAAGAGGAGTAAGGGGCTATGGCTCAGTCGGTAGAATTCCCAGCGTGCATGAAGTACTGCGTTCATGCTTAGAATCGTTGGATGCAGTTGTGTGTGGCTGTAATTCTAGCACTTTCTGCCCAGCCAGTCCAGGCAAATCAGTGAGCTCCACAAAACACTAGAAAGAGGAGAGTAAATGATGGCTAGTGACTGAGGGAAACCATACATGGAAAAGGTTTCTTTCCTTTTCTTCTTACTTGGTACTTAGCCTGCATCACAGGTGTACAGTGCCCACCGAGTCCAGAAGCCAGAAGAGGGCATCAATCCTCCAGGCTGTGAGCTATCAGGAATTGGACTTAGGTCCTCTACAAGATCATTTAGTACTCTTAACCACCAAGCTATTTCTTCTGGCCCTGAATAGAATCTCTTTTTTCACATTTAAGATCCTTAAAGCAAAGTAGGTCCGTGGGTCTTAGGATCAGACAGATCTGACTTTAGCCATTTACTATACAACTTTCTGTAAATTATTTACCTTCCTTAAACTTGTTCACATTAGTAAAAAGGGGCTCTATAATACCAATTACTATGTAGGATTGTATTGAAGATTGAGTTCACGTAAGAACAACCCAAAGTCCAGCCTGAGGTAGGTTAACAATTACAGTCTTTATAACGAATGCCCCATGAAAGCTACTTACGTACAAGACATTACTCTTTTCCCTCCTTTGATGAGTACTGAAGATGGGTCAGAAAATAAAACAATCTCAAAAACTTTGCTCCCTGAAGTTAAATTTTAGACAATTATATGAAGCTGCTGAACGAGGTTGCTAAGGCAAGGTTTCTTCCAAGATATTTTTGGCTTCTTGTCATCTCCCTGGAGAAAGTTTTAAAATAAGCTATTTGTTACAGCTGAGTGTGAAGCCAGGATGCTAATGATGTGGGAACCCAAGGGAGACACACTTTTATTAGATTTTTCCCCACTGCCTCAAAGAGCAGAAAAGATTCTGTTTCTCCAGGATGAAGGGCTGTTTCCGTCTACATCCTGCGGCAACAGCTTTTCCTTCCAAACTGGTTTCCTCGCTAGTATAATTCAGTTATTTCAAGGTGTTACCAATAATGGCCACAGGGAGCTATTTTGACGCACAGGCAATTTAAGAGATTAGAAGCTTTGGAAAAAATCACCCTCAGCTGGGATCTCAGAGGACGGTGGGGGCATAACAGTTTAATTAGGTCACGAGGAAAAAGAAAACATCATTTGTGTGGGACTCCACTGTTCTCATCTATCTGTCTTGATGGCACTGTGCGGGGCAAAACAGGAACTCTCCACAATGCTGCCCCAGAATGCTTACAGTAGAAGCTACAACTACAGGAGGAGGACACTATGAAATCAAGAATCTTCAAAGAGAGAGTCTCTTCAAAAGTCAAAACTGTCAGAAAGTGTTTTCTCATTCGCTAAATGTCTACTGTCAGGACCATGTAGCTGATCCTGTGGAGGGACTCAGTGAAGAATAATCCCCTCCCACTGTGCTCTCCATCTGAGGACAGAGATAAGACACAAGTAATGATAATGTGGTTTAGAAAGGCTTATGTGATGTTTCAGTTTCCTAAAACTCCTAAATATCAGTGCTAGGAAAACATTCAAGTGACTTTCAGAGCACATTCGCATCCGGAAGCCCACTTTTTCATACTTTCCTTATTATATGCGGATGTGTTCAAGGGTGTGTGGCCGTGTGTAATTCAGAGAAACAACCTCAGGTGTTGTTCCTCAGAAATGCTGTCCGCTTTTTTCTTGAGATAAGGTCTCTCATTGTTTGGCCTGGAGCTGACCAATTAGGGTAGACTGGCATGGGTGGAAAATGTTTCCACCAGAAGATACGGGCTAATAAACAAAAATCTCAGTGTCAGGCATGGGATAGCTCCCTACGAGGTACTGATTGGTCAGGAAGAACCCAGACTCCCCACAAAACAACACAAGCCATTACAATTGCTCTTTGTGGCCAACCATAGCTAGATGGCAAGACCCCATTGCTCAAGACACAACACACTTTGGTGGCAGGACATAGAGAAATTGAGCTGGAGTTGACCTGAAAACTTCCTCCTTGCTGGCTGCTAGTTTTCATAGTGCCAGGAAGTGCTATGCAAGTCACCTGGGAAGAAAGGGCATTAGTGGTCTTCCGCAGCTCTGGACTCTGCGTGCTGCAGCGCTGGCCTGCTGGTAAGATGTGCCCATGGATAAAATAGTGGCATGAAGGTTTTGAGGATAACCATCTGCTTTCCGATTGAACTGTAAACCTGCTTCAAAAGGGAATTCGTAGCTGGTACTGTAAATCTAGGCAAGACTGGCTGACCAACCAGCCACAGGACCCTCCTAGCTCTGCCTCTCCAGCACTGGGATTACAATTGTACAATACCACGCCCAACTTTTTTATATGGCTTCTGTGCTGGACTGAAGTCCTCCAACTTATAAGGCAAGTATTATACTTGGGGATACAGGACTGTTCTGTGTCCCCAGCCCTGCTGCTTTTCCTTTTTTTCTTTCTTTCTTTCTTTTTTTTTTTTTTTTTGTTTATTGTTTGGTTCATACCGGGTCCCATTCTACAACACAGGTTGACTTGCAACTCACAGTGTCGTTCAAGTTAGCTTCATAACCATGAGTGATCCCTCTGCCTCAGCCTCATGAGTGCTTGGATTACCAGTATGATACATGGCTCCCAACTTAAAACCGTTGTTTATTGAACCAAAGACAAGATTCTCAGGTGTGGAACCTCCACAGAATGTGAGACAAGGTAAGTCTGAATCCAGTCACTCACCATTCATTCAGCTATCTCTTCATTCAGTAAACATTCTTTTAAAAACAGCTACTCCTAGCACTCAGGGCATGGTGGGGGGGTGGGGGGAGCAGAAGCAAATGGATCTCTGAGGTTGAAGCCAGCATGATCTACAGAGTGAGCTCTAGGACAGGTAGGGTTGTTACACAGAGAAATTCTGTCTTGGGGGACAGGGCCAGACAAACAAACAAAAACAAAATGTTGGGGCCATGCAAAGGGACCAACAGGCAGCACTGGAACTCATGGAATACAGTTGGGCAGTTGGCAAAGCCACACCCAAGTGAGCCTCCGAGTGGAAAAGCCAAGCGTGTCCTGAGGACCTCATGCTGTTACTGAGCATAGATCTGATTGTTGCCTTCATAGTCACCACATCCCTCATTCTCTCTGGGTTGTACGAAAACTCTCGGGTAGCAGGAGGTTCTAGCCCCACACTGGGCAATGTGACTGGTACTTACAATAATACTGAATGACTTTTTCCAAGCATTACTGCTGGAACGGATTAATGATTCAACCACCACCTTTAGAAAGAATTTAGACACATAGAATTGTTAGTATGGTTAGGTTGAAATGTTTCTGTTAATAGCTTTGAGGTAGAAAACCTTAGGGAACAATTTAAAGTTTAGAAAGGCACATAGTTGAGTGAGGGACTCATTGACATCAAGAAACAAGAACAAAGCAGCCCAGTTATTATTATTATTATTATTATTAGCCTTCGTGCCTTTCTTGCTAGGATGTGTTGGTGATCAAAAGTGATTAATTCCTTGTACCCATTTCTGCCTTCAGCTCCCTGCCATAAAAAGCTATTGATGAGTGGGTGTGCACCCTGAGGATTTAAAGTAGAACTGACTGTTTTCTATATATAAAAGTTTAGATTTGTGAGTCTTGTAAGATTTTTTTTAAGATTACCATTTAAGATAAATAATAAAGTGATTGATCCTTTCCTTGTAACTGCAAAATGCAACCTGCCAGTAAAAGAACTGGCTGAGAAAAGTACCTTGTTTGTTCACACTCTGTTAATCTATAACAAGTTGCTTGGGAATGAATATATGTGGGTTCTTGGGGATAATTTGTTTTTCACCTGCAATACATAAAATGTTTAATCATGTAAGGGATATGGAAAACATATTCCTTTTTACTTGTATTCATTGTAATCATTCACTTCAAAAATAGAATGTAGCCACTTTGTAATTTTTATACTGCTTGAAAGATTTTGCTGGGGTATATAAGCTTCAAGGGAAAAAAATAAAAGTTAGTTAGAAGGAAGACGTCAAGAGAGGTACAGAAGGGATACATCTGGATAGAGGTAAGAAAAGAGATAGATAAGAGAGATGATAGAAAGACCCTAAAGGCAGGGGTGTGTAAGTGTGTGTGTTTGAGTGAGTGAGAGAGAGAGAGAGAGAGAGAGAGAGAGAGGGAATGATGTGGTGCACATTGGGGGTTTTCAAGGTCAGCCTTAGGTGTCAGTCCTTGCCTTCCACCTGGTTTGAGTCAGGGTGTCTTCGTTGTTATTTTGCTTTGTGCACAGGCTAGATAGCCTGTGAACGTCTATGGACTCCCCTGTCCCTGCCTCCCAACTCACAACAGAAGCCCTGGATTACAAGAGCACATGTCCAGTTTTTCCATGGGATTTGGGGGTTGTCACTCAGGTCCTTATGATATAATAAGTGCTTTGCCACGTGAGCCCTCTCCCTAGCCCCTTAACTCTGAGTTTTTATAAAATTTTTCCAATGAGACTGGTGAGACAACCATATTTGGGAGCCTAGGTTATGAGCATTGTCCATCCTTGTTTGGCTCTGTGAAACAGAGCCGAAGTCCTTCCTTCTCTCAATGCCTCTCTGAGAAGCAGCAAATCTCAGCTAGGAAACCAGCAGGCACTTAGAACCACAGGAAATCTCGGTCTCTTTTACAGTTCTCTAACCTGCTGGAACCCTTAGACCTTAATGATTTCTCTCTATCTGCAGAGATGCTCTGTTTTTCTTGCTCTCTTTCTGTCATCTTCTTCCCAAGTAGAAAAAAAAAAGTGCTTAGACCAAAGCTCCCATGTTCCTTAAAAGCAAGAGACTCAGGCTAGGTACATAGCTCAGGAACACTTGACATGTAAGCATGAGCCTGAAGCCCAGTCCCCAGAACCTGCATGAAGAAGACAGGTATTATGTCATGCACTTGTAATTCCATTACCTGGGAAGCTGAGACAGTGGGTACCTGGGGCTTGCTGACCAGTCTAACCTATTCAGTGAGTTCCAGGTTAGTGAGATATTTGGTCCCAGAAAACAAGCTGGGTAGCATCTCAGGGATGACACAGGAGGCAGGCCTCTGGCTTCCATACATGTTCATTAATATATATTATATAAAACATATTATATATTTAAATAAATGCATACCACATATATAATATATAAATGTTAATAATTAATCATACATGTAATTAACATATATGTTACATATGATCATTTATATAACATTATATAAAACATGCATACACACAGACAAAACAACAGCCTCCTTCATGGTCTTTCTGCAAAATAAATAAATAGATAAACAAATAATTCCACTTTTTCTCACCACTGTGCTGCAAGGACAAAGAGGTCATACTTAATAGGCCAGCGAGGCAGCTCACATTGACAGCAGTGCTGCCTCAGCAGAAAAGCTTATTAAAGTGGAAAACCCCTTTAGTCCTTTGCTGAATAGCTTGAAGCTGCCCAAGCATTTCAAAAGCATTCACAGGACTTTCTTACAACCAGGACTGGATTAAAAACTGCCATTGTCCTCCTTTCACACCTGTCCTTACAGCATTTCATCAGGCACTGATGTTTTCTGAAATGATGTCTCCTCTCTACATAGAAAAAAACGTAATCAAAACACAGCTTCTGTTAAGAACCTGGGTTTCCACTTGGTGAGCAAAATGCTAGTGTGTGAAACTCACAGTCTTTAAAGTTGTCCTGGGCATACAATCAGTTTGAGAAACAGCCACCACAAATCTTCTGTATGTGAGACACAAAAGAGGAAGCAAAGGTAATTAAGGCACATCCCTTGTCTTCCAGAGACTAGAACGTATGAGAAGGATAAGCTAACTAAAATACAGAGCTCACACTGTTGTTCTGTGGTAGAATGCTTGCCCAGCATTTGCAAGTCCTGTAATACTCAGTACAGAAGGAGAAAGGAAGAAATGAAGGAAGAAGGGAGGGAAGGGAAGGGGGAAGGAAGGGAAGAAGAGCTCTAAAATAAAGATGGCTATGTTGTCATAAAAGAAATACAAAATGGCTAAGAATAGAGTGTATTAGGGGAATATATTAGAGAAGTTCATTGGGTGTCTTAGAGCTTCTATTTCTGATAAAATACCATGACCAAAAGCAACTTAAGGAAGAAAGAGTTTATCTCATCTTATAATTAGCAGGTCACACTTCCTCACTGAGGGAAGTCAGGGCAGGAACCTGGAGGCAGGAGCTGATGCAGAAGCCATGAGGAATGCTGCTTACTGACTTGCTCCTCAAAGCTTGTTCAACCTGCTTTCTTTCTTTCTTTTTTATAATATTTATTTATTTATTATGTATACAATATTCTGTCTGTGTGTATGCCTGCAGGCGAGAAGAGGGCACTAGACCCCATAACAGATGGTTGTGAGCCACCATGTGGTTGCTGGGAATTGAACTCAGGACCTTTGGAAGAGCAGTCAGTGCTCTTAACCTCTGAGCCATCTCTCCAGCCCCTCAACCTGCTTTCTTATAGAACCCCAGGACCACCAAGTTCAAGGATGACACCACCCATGGTTAGCTAGGTCCTCTCATATCAATTATCAATCAAGAAAATTCACCACAGGCTTGCCCATAGACCAATCTGGTAGGGGCACTTTCTCAACTGAGGGTTCCACTTCCAGTATGACTCTAGCTATATCAAGTTACATAAAAACTAACCAGTGTGTGAGGCTAAGAAAACCCTCGAGTCCAGAGGAGTGTAACCCAGTGAAGGCAAGCTTTCAAATATTTTGGCCACCAGAGGGAAATCTTGACCATTGTCTTGTGTCTTGTTCTTGTCCCCCCCCCAACTGTGTGTCTCTGTGTGTGTGTGTGTATGTGTGTGTGTGTACACAGAGGATCATGTTATCAAGTCACACACAAACAGATCATACCTAGTATCAAGTTTTACTAACCCCATCCAGTGAGTTACTTACAATAAAACCTGACTAAGGAGGTCCGCCCCCAGGTCCTCCGAACCCACACGGTGGAAGAAAGAGCCAACTTCTGCAAGTTGTCCTCTTACTCTCACACACAACAACAACAACAAAACAAAGAAATAAATAAAAAAGTGCAAAAAATAAACAACAGACAGCAAGATAGATCTTGTCACTCTCTTGGGTAATATGACAAGCTGTAATTCTACATTTAGAATAGAGTCAAATTCCTCCCTGTTGGGTCCTTGAAGATCTGGTCTCTGTACACCTTCTTACATCAGTTCTGATGCCTTTGCGAAACCTCCTTTCTGAACCTGAGCACTTAATACGTACACACTTCACTACCTCTAGACCAGCGGTGCAGCCTAGAACTCTCCACACAACTCACCAGAAGGATAGCTGCCTCCTTTCTTTGAGGTGAGAGATTAACTGTCCTCTCTTAGGTGCTGGTGATATGGCTCACCTTTCACCATGCAAACCTGAGAACCTGATTTTGATCCCTGGATCCCATCATGGGATCTCAATGCCCAAGAGACTCAATGCCCAAAAGTTATTCCCTGACCTCCATCTGCTTGCTCATGCACATGCACATCCACATACTCACACACACAACCATAATAACTAAATAAATCTCAAAAGCAAAATGAATAATCCCCACCCCAAAGCCACCTCTTAGGGAGATCTTCCACGAGCACAGTCTGATAACGTCCCCTTAACTCACAACTCTCAGCCTCCCTTCCTGAAATGGCCTTCATGGCGTTTACAGCTATCTGACTCTATGACTACTTATGGCTTTACATTATCTGTCTTGTTTCTTGGATAACTCCAGTGGTTAGGTTGGTACTTTGCACTTCCGCACGAACACAAAGACACTCAAGATTTGGTGCTGAGGGCTGGTAGGATAACTCATCATGTAAAGACCTTTCCTACCAAACCTGAAGATCTAAGTTCGATCCCTGGGACCTACATGGTAGAAAGCAAGAGCTGGCTCCTTCAGTTGTCTGACCTTCACATGTACAACACACACACACACATACACGCGTGCAAATAATAGAAATAATACTGAGTTAATGAATGAGAACCCTGCTCTTCTTCAGGTATATATATAATTCAGCTACATATAAAGTTTTAGGCCTACTTAGACTTTGTCAAAAAGAAAAAGAAAGAAAGAAAGAAAGAAAGAAAGAAAGAAAGAAAGAAAGAAAGAAAGGAAGGAAGGAAGGAAGAGTGACCTCACATTCTTCTCCTCTTCAGGGACACTTTGGTTACTTTTATTTAACATAATATCTTTATTGATTCTTTGGGAATTTCACATCATGTGCCCTAACTCCGCTCACCTCCCAGTCCCCCCATATCCTCCCCTCATCCCTGCAGTGCCTCCCCAAAAGAAAATTTTAAAAAATTAAAATAAAACAAACAAGCAAACAAAACAAAACAAACCAATAAAACCTGTTCGCGCCTCCATCTTTTTCTCCTCTCCAACACTTATTCATCCTGGTGGCACTGGGCTCCACGGTGTGTGTTCATTGCATATATTCATTCAGTGAGTCACTGGTCTGGTTCACGGTCTCTGGTTTTAGGTGCACCATCATCACTGGATCCCCACTGAGACTCCCCTGGGATATCTCAAGGCTGTCCCAGTGACTCACTTTTATCTCTCACCTACATGGTACTCATTGTACCACGTACCCTATATGTTTTAGCCCAAGCATTCTCCTACCACTTCTGGCCAGTAAATGACAACACCCATTTATGCATCTGGATAAGTCTTAAACGAAAGTTTTCCTTAGTACCTTCCTCTGCCTCCCAATTTCAGTGTTCTTAGGATATTCCATTAACTCAACTTCTAAAGTATCACTTTAGAACTAGTGCCGTTTCCTGCCACAGTGAGGAATTTCCTGTCACATAGTTTGTAGTACACGTCCTTTGGTGACCAGTACTTGCTGATTTTGTTAATGTAAAAATGATTCTCAGGCTGGGGATGTGGCTCATTTTGTAGCGTGTTTGCCATGTGTGAATCTAAGCACAACCTAAGCACCCCATACTGGTGGAGCATGGTCCACACCTGTAATCCCAACACTTGGAAGGTAGAGACAGGAGGATTCAAAGTTCAAGGGCATTTGAGGCTACCTAGCAAAATAGAGGCTAGCCTAAACTGTGTGAGACCCTTCCCTGTGTTTATTTTTGTAAGGTCTGGCAACCCACTTGCTGACCTTCTGAATCCTCGCTAAACAGTTAATGGTGTGTGTTCTTGAATAGTTGTTTTGATTGAAGAAAAATTAAAAGAATCACAAAACAAATACGACAAAAACCATTGTAGTTAATAAAAGTAGATTTTAGGGCAGTCAATAACACAGCAAACATTGGTAAAAAGTGGCCAAAACTCTGTACAGCAGAGAACAAACCGATGTAACCTTTAGAAAGATTAGGATGAATAGATGGGGGAGGAAGGGAAAATCCCATAACACAAACAAAGCTTTGGTCTTTTGTTTTGTTTCTTACAAACACTTATCTTTGTGTACGTGAGTATCTGTGTTAGCGTGTGCCACCTATGTACAGGTGCCTGCTGAAGCCAAAAGAAGGTGTCAGATCCACTGAGGTTGTGAACCACCCACCCAGGGAGTTGGGGACTGAACCTGGGTCCTCTGAAAGAGTAACAAGTGCTCTTAACAGCTGAGCCCTCTTTCCAGCCCTAAGTTTCATGTTTTCAAAGGCAAGAAGAGTTTCTTGACAGCACAGCTATACCTAATTTCAGTGAAAATATATAATATCACATCTTCACAGAAGGGATCCCCACACCCTTCAGTAGATAGTAAGAAAGACTAGCAGCTCCAAAAGCCAACTGACTTAAGGTCTGGTCTGGTCCTCATGAGGATGTTTCTGTTTTCATAGTCTCTCTCAATGCTGGGTCAGTTGTAGTCTATGAGTCGGACAAAAATGCATTCAATTTGCTAAAGACTTTGTGTTAGAATACTATAAGCTTCTCTAGACAAGAGATGTAGCCCCCAGAAACAGAGGCAGGTGGATCTCTGTGAGTTTGGGACCAGCCTCGTCTACCTAACAAGTTCCAGGACAGTCAGAGCTGCAAAGTGAGACCCTGTCTCAAATAATGAAGAAGAGGAGGAGGAGGAGGAGGAGGAGGAAGAAGAAGAAGAAATGTGTCTTAATGAAAGGATTCCTCAAGTATGGGTCAATGAACACAACCAGTCCAGGGACCATCAATAGGATTGGATTCTTATTACCAATGTCATCAGGCTCAGAGCCTAAGTCTTGGCAATCCCTAATAAATCAGGCTGGGCTACCCATCTCCACCAGGTCTTTTATAGATAAGTAACAGTGAAAAGCAGAGAAAAGAGATCTATTCAATGTTGCCATGCTGGGAAGAGTAACAAAGAGGTCTAGTGATCCCCATCCAAATCCATCACAGAGATCCTGATATAAAATTTAGTCTAAATAAAGGGCGGGAGGTATGTATAACTAAGCAGTCCTGGGGAAAATGTAGTCCTGCCCAGTACTGACCCATCAGTACCACCTGCAAGGTGGTCTCACAAGTTCAAACCACTTCCTGGGAGATAAGCTCCTCCTTCGGTGGGCCCTAGGCTCCATCCTTTCCCAACCTGGAACTGCCAGTTTCTCGGGGCCCATTGCTTCAATAGTCTGATAGTTGAAGAGAGGGATACTTGTCTCTTTAGAATGTCTTCATTCCTGCCTGTATGGCTATGTTAACCCTCTGACCGATCTTGGAGTTGAAAACGGACCTTTCAGCACACAGTAGGGACTACAGAAGCAGCGCTGGCTCTTCTGGAGAACTGCTCACTAAGTTATAATGGCAGGGGATCAGCCACGGATGTACAAGGGGCACAACTCTTCTAAACGCTCCAACAGCCGCTTAGAAGCACGTACACTTGTTTTCCTTCCTCCACGAGACTGTCATGCTTTGAATTCTCCAAGCTAAACACACCGCAACTGGTTGCCTGGGCGACAGCCTGTAAACTAAGCAAGTCTCCCTGCACTGAGCCAAAGGATTTGTGCACCTGGAACCAGTTTTAAGTACTTTAAAAAAATAAAGTGTTTGGATTGTGCAATACTGGAACGGAATCAGAGAAAAGGTTCTAAATCTATGTTGCTTTTAAATGGAAACCTAGTTGAAGTGAGGGTTGATAGCTGGTCCGGAAATCAGAGCCATGAAGAAGCAGGATGATTCGGTCTGCTACTTGTCCGGGTGCTCCTTCAATTGTGTCCCTCAGCAAAGCACACACTAGGTAAGCCAAGTTCCCATTTTTGCTCTGTTTTAGATAATCCGAAGGTTGCAACTTTCTGTTTTCCTGCTGGAAGAATGTCCCCAGGGGAGCAACATCAGGTAAACTGACAGAAGAAACTGTGTCCTAAGCTTGAGTAATTCTGTCCTTAGAGTTGTGATAAGCTAGTTTTGACATTACAAATAATCTCTTCCAATACTTTATGGAAATGCCTCCAGACCATAGAGAAAACTAGTAATGACAAGAAAAGTTCATTAATAAATTAAATTCCATGCAGACATAATCTCATACTTTCATCACTAAATGTTTGTGAACTTTTATATAACTACTCAGTATTGTATACACATATTTTGGGGCACATTTTATTAACCTGAAATCAAGTTTCAATTGCTTTAAGCCTTCTCTATACAATATTCCAAGCCAGATGTAGAATATAGCAAAAAGTTTTAGTGGGAAAATGCCCATGCTCTCATAAGCAACATAACAAACCTCACTGGGCCACAAAACAATGACAACAAAACACATGATAATAGAAGGGAGATCAGGGGAAGAGGAGGGGGTTCAGTGGGCATGGGAGGGAGACAAGAGGGTAATATGGATGAATATAATCAAAAGAAATTATAAACGTGTGAAAACATCATTCTGAAATGCTTCATTGTGTATGATTAGTTACAAAAGTTTTGACGTTACAAGCCAACAGTACAGTTAAGAACAAAGATGATTGTTATCCAAGAGAAGATAAAGCTTCTAGCTTAACCTTATAGAACAAAACATTATTGCTTTTTAAAAATTATTGCTCAAAAAATACCTCTAAATAGGAAATCATAAAAGTTTTCTCCATGAAAAACTTAAAGTTGGAATATTCAGGCTGGAAGCAGCGGAGGAAATGGTGCTCAGCCTCAAGAAGCAGTATGAGTCAGTCTGTGTTACTCAAGTGATTGATGTATGGAGACACTGCAGGTGTCTTTGACTCTCCATTGTCTTTCTGTAGGCGTCTTTGAGTGTGACATAGATGACCAAATAGTGCTCACATTGCCAGTCTTCTAGTGACTGCATGACTTTGAGATTGCAGTTTACCTAAATTCACATTTTATTTATTTTTATATTAGCAAGTAGTTAGTAGTTGTGAAATTCTCTCTTAAAGATTATGCAAGATCCAGGTGGTACGCAATGCCACCCAAGAGTCTGAGGCAGGAGGATGGAAAATTCGGAGCTGGCCTGGGACCTAGGCCAGCCTGAAATGCAAAGCCAGATCCTATCTGAGAAACAAACACACAAACAAAAAGATTACATGCAAGAGTTAAAGCACAGACTCTAAAACATTCATTGCTAGGTAACAACCTTGGAGAAGAATAGTTGGATGCTTGAGGTTTTAGTTCTCCTTTGTGGATAACCTGACAACACAAGTACTGATTCCTTGCCTGGTTGTTACCTGAATACATGGTCTCCAGCTTTATTGAAGGACAGGCTGTAATTATTCTGTTTATGAAAGCAGTTCCTAGGTTTGAAGTGATATTGCATTTTGAGAAACAACTTATGAAGATGAATCCAAGTTGCAAAATGATTTGCTAGGGTGTGTATGTGTACTGGCTCGAAATTTTTCTGTGGTCCAATTTTGAACATATTGTCTGTTCTTGCTATCTTTAGTGAAGCTCCAAGCGTGACATTTGTTAAATGCTAACGATGAATGTGATGACTAAGTCACCGCTGTCAACCAAATGCCTTCTTAGAAGAACCCCAAGAAAACGCCCAGCGTTGGTGGTGGTGTTACTTGTCATTCTGGAGAACATTCTGGCATGTTTTAATGAGATTGACTATCTTTGACATATTGGGTACAAGCAGACTTTTGGGCTATGTATTACAAGGCTCCAGTAGGGAGATTATCACAGTGCTGTTTGCAGGGTGGACCACTGGAGGCAATTTAGATGTCTGTCATGGAGAAAAGAAATAATAAAATACAGTAGATGTGTAATAAACAGTAGGAGGTTACATACAGATACATGGCTGTACCTAAAAGCAAAGTGTTAAAAATAACTGGCAAGTTATACATTACTATATTTTTTATTTACTTTCTTTTTTCTCAAGAAAGGATTTCTCTGTGTAGCCCTGGCTGTCCTGGAACTATCTCTGTAGACCAGGCTGGCCTCAAACTTATAGATCTACCTGCCTGTGCCTCTCAAGGTTTGGGATTAAAGACATGTGCCACCACCACCTGGCACATTATAATATTTTTATGTAAATTTATTATTTTATTTTTAAAGATTTACTAATTAACTGGGCATTAGTGTAACATAACTTTAATCCCAGCACTTGGGAGGCAGAGGCAGGTGGATCTCTATGAGTTTGAGGCCAGCCTGGTCTACAGAGCTAGCTCTAGGACAACCATGGCTACACAAAGAAACCCTGTCTCAAAAACAAACAAACAAACAAAAATGGTTATTTATTTATGTATTTTATGTATATGGGTGTTTTATATGCATAAATGTCTGCACACCCGAAGAGGGCACCAGATCCGATGACACTACAGTTAGTGACAGTTGTGAGCTGCCATGTGGGTGCTGGGAATTTAACGCAAGACCTCCAGTAGGGTAGCCAGTGTGCTTAACCACTGAGCCATCTCTCCAGCCCCATTCCTGTTTTTCCTTATAAAAGAAGGACCCAAGTAACAATAAAGGCAGAAGAAGTTACTTGGAACCACCCACTGTTTCGTTGGCCTTCGTGTCATTAAGTCATCTTTCTCTTTAAGGCAATTTTATGGAACCAGCAAGATGAACAAAAACAAACTGATCCATGATTTCCTGGAAGTGGTTTCTAGGGGTGACGTGGAAGGCATCTGTGGCCATATTCCTGAAGTCCATTCGGTGCTTGGAAACCTTGACTTTCAGCACCCACAGACTGGAAATACGCCTCTTATTACAGCAGCAGAAGAAAATCTGTCAGAGGTACAGTGGGAAGGGAGGAAAGAGAGCTTGACAGGAAGCAAGGAGGGTTTGCCTTTGCTTTTCTGAACGATGGTAGCATCCTGTTCCTCCACCAACCAACAAACTTCTGTTCCCAGGCCTTGCAAAGTTCTAGCTCAGGGGTCAAGATCATTATGACAGTACTGTCTAGCTCAGCTTGTTTTCTGATAGATCAGGGGACTGGCACCCTTTATCACCCTTTTAAAGCTTATTAGAAAGAATGTAGACATAAAAACAAAAACTCTCACACAGGTATCCCCAGAGGCCTGTCTCCCAGGTAATTCTAGATTCTGTCAAATTGATAATTAACACCACTACTTCCTTAATCCCAGCATCTGGGAGGCAGAAGCAGGCAGATCTCTGAGTTCAAGGCCAGCCTGCTCTATATAGTGAGTCCCAGGACAGCCAGGGCTACACAGAGCAAACCTACCTCAAAAAACAAACAAAAGATAATTAACACTACTCATCACATCAGAGCTGGCCTTGAGCCTGCTATAGCCGAAGATGACCTTGAAGTTCTGATCCTCCTTCCTCTACCTCCCCAGCACTGGGATTATAAGTGTGGATCACCATGCCCAGTCTTTGCAGTATTAGGACAAATTCTCGAGCTTTCTGCATGCCGGGCAAGCACTGTATCATCTGATCTGCATGCTTCGCCTTTGTAAGAACTGTCTTCTAAAGTTCTCCAGACTTTGAAAGACAGCTCAGTGGTCTTCTTCATTGCCACCACTCCAGTCTCCTGTGTCCATCTCCATCTTTACTAGCTTGACGTCTGGGTAGTTACCTGGTTCACTTTTTAGGGCTTAGACCAAGGGCAAGTCATGACACACACTGGGCACCTATACCATACTTGTTGAAAAAATAATCACTTCGGCTTTTGAATATAATTTACTCACTCTCCAGAAATATGTAAAAAAAAATATTTGCAACATTCAGGACTTTATAAGCCAACCTGAGCTGGAATAGAGTACACTTGCCTAGCAAGCAAAGACCCTGAGCTCAATACTTTCTGCTCTACAGCTAGCTATAGAAATGTAGATAAATGCTAGATAATGTGGGGGGCAGGGTAAGGTACGTAGATAGAAGACAGATAGATAGATGGTGTATTGATTAAGTTAAGTAGATGACAGGCAGACAGATGAATAGAGACAGGCATGTAGATTAAATAATAGATAATAGATCATATGAATTTCATTTTCTAAATTATAAACTACTGTAAGACTTCAATGTTGGAACGTTGGGCGCTGTGGCTGTGGATCAACTGGTAGAATGTTTGCTCAGCATGCGTGAAGACCTGCTTCGAGCCCCAGAACCACATAAACCAGGTGTCACGGCAACACTTATAATTCCAGCACTTAGGGTGTAGAGACAACAGAATCAGAAGTTCCGGGTCCTCAAGGCTAGCCTGGACTACATACGATCCTGATCCTGTTTTGTTTTGTTTTTTAATAATGTTTTCTTTATTATTTATTATGTATATAGTATTCTGCCTGCATGTACACCTGAAGGCCAGAAGAGGGCATCAGATCTCATTACAGATGGTTGTGAGCCACCATGTGGTTGCTGGGAATTGAACTCAGGACCTTCGGAAGATCAGTCAGTGATCTTAACCTCTGAGCCATCTCTCCAGCTCCCTGATCCTGTTTTTTTTTTTTTTTAAAAAAAAGATTTTGATATGTGTCCTTAGAAGAAAATATTTATAGATCTCTCATCTAAAAATACAGTTCTCAGAAATCACCCATACCACAAAGTCATTTTTGTTGGTGGTGGTGGATTTGGGTTTTGGGGGGAGAGGGAGAGGGATAGGATGACCTCAAACAGAGATCTACTTGCCTCTGCCTCCCAGTGTCGGGATTAAAGGTGTGCGCCACTGCACCAGCCATCACAAAGACTTTGGTTTCAACATTTAGAAGGTAAATAAGAGCTCCCTACATTCGGATCTTTTTCTGTGGTGGTGCTGAGGACCACCTCATAGATGCTAGGCATGAGCTCCTACCACTGAGCTATACCCCCAGCCTGCAGTCCTCCATTTTTCTCCATTCTTATCTGCCTTTCCTTTATCGGGAATGAGAGCCATTTCTAAGTTAGTATTCTATTCAGCCCTAACGGCACAGCTGCCACTCAAAAACATGAAGCATTCTGGGGATGGAGCTGGAGAGATGACTCAGCAGTTAAGAGCACTTGCTGCTCAGTCATGAAGACCAAAGTTGGCATCTCAGCATCCACATTGGGCAGCTCACAAATAACCAAGGGATCTGATTCCCTCTCTCTCTCTCTCTCACACACACACATAGACTCAGACACACATGTAGAGACACAGACACACACTCATACATACACACTCACATAGACAGACAGACAGACAGACACCCCCCCCACACACACACACTCACTAAATAACTTTGTAAGCCAGTCATGGTGACACTTGTCTTGAAACCTAGCAATCAGGAAGCAGAGGCAAGCAGATCACTTGAGGCCAGGATGATATATATAGCAAGTTCCAGACCCATCAGGGTGACATAGTGAGACTCTATCTCAAAAGAGAAAGACAAAACAAAAAATAAGCTAAAAAATTGGATGGAGAGGGAAATATACTCAATATATATAAATATGAACACCTTTTGTTTTGTTATTCGAGATGGGGTTTCTATGTAGCTTTGGAACCTGTGCTGGCACTCACTCTGTAGACTAGACTGGCCACAAACTCAGAGATCTGCCTCTCTCTGCCTCCCGCATGCTAGGATTAAAGGTGTGAGCCCCCACCACCTGGCTAATTATGAATATTTTTAAACTAAAAGTAAAAGCACATCTTTTGAGTCTTAAGAATATTACTGTTTTACAGGTTGTTGAGATTCTTCTGGAGAGGGGAGCGGATATCACCCTCTGCAATTATAGCAATCAAACTGCAGTCCATGTGGCTAATAGTGACATTCGGAGACAGCTCTTGGCAGGCAAGAGAATTCAAGCTCCCCAAATGCAGCTCCTAAGAAGTTCGTGGCAAGGTGATCTGGAACAGCTTCAACACTTGCTGGTTAGTTACAGTGATGTTTACTTGGGGCAGGGTGGACAGATGTGCACAAGACAGATTATGCCTTCACATGCCCAATACAGGACTCTTCCTTAAAATGTATTTGTATTTACATTTAAATTTTTTTATTTTTGCTTTTAATTATGTGTATGTATAAGTGCATGTGTACATGCATGTCCATGTGTGTGTGTGTTTGTGTACAGGCATATGAGTGCTCACAGAGGCCACAAGAGGATGTCAATCCCCTGGAGCAGGAGTTACAGGCAGTTGTGAGCTGGCTCCTGTGGGTTTTGGTAGAAGAACTCTGGTCCTCATGAAGAGAGTAGCAAGCACTTTTAACTGCTAAGCCAGCTCTTCAGCACCAAAACATTCTTTCAAAGAAGGAGAAATTTCTTCTCTCTCTCTCTCTCTCTCTCTCTCTCTCTCTCTCTCTCTCTCTCTCTCTCTCTCTTTCTCTCTCTCTCCTCTTTCTCTCCCTCTCTGTCCTTTTGATTTTTCAAAACAGGGTTTCCCAGTAGCTATGGAGCTACTCTTGGAACTTGCTCTGTGGACCAGATTGGCTCTAACTCACAGAGATCCGCCTGCCTCTGCCTCCTGAGTGCAGGGATTAAAGGCGTGCGCCACCACTGCCTGGCAAGAAAGTTACTTTCAAATGCAATCCCAGAAAGTCTCAGGTAGGAGAGATGAGAAAGACAGAGGACCAGACAGGATGCAAGTACAAAACGAGATTCTAGACGAACACAGCAACCTATTTCCACCTCCCCCCAACTCGCTATCTGAAAGCTAGAAGTCAGGCAGCACCCCAGGGAAATGATGAACCCAAGAAGACCCAGAGGACCGCTGTCAGCTTGCTCAGAGCAGTTCCCTGGATATCACTGCCATTTGCACAGTTGCTGTTTAGATCCCTTTGGGCCAGCGGCAATTATTATCTTTATCCTGGAAGGAGAATCAGAGAGCTTACACACCGCATAATTTAGCTGTGGCTAAAAAATTTTAGGGGAATATATTTGTGTGTGTGTGCATGCATGTGTGTATGTGCATGTGTGTGTGTGTGCATGTTCATGTGCACATGTCTGCATATGCATGTGAAGGCCAGAGATCAACCATAAGTATCGTTCTTGTAGTGCCATCCACCTTGTTTTGTTTTGTTTTGTTTTTTTTAGACAGCCTTATTTGCCTGGTACCAAGTAGGATAGGCTAGCTAGCCAGGCTTCCTCTTGTCTTCACCTCATCAACACTGGGGTTGCAAGAGCATGTCACCATGCCATTGTGTGACAATATTCCTGGGGAGGTGGGAACAAGTATCTACTCACCCTAGATAGAGAACTGAAAACAGACCAAAGTATGGATACCACAAAGTCCAACCTGGTGAACTAGTGGGTTTTTCTGGGGTTCCTTACAAGACTGTGGGTGCAGAGTCACTACAGGAGCATGAGTATCTCAAAGGCAGCTGCGACACCAAAGCCCACCCCAGCACAGGCGGCAGCTCAAGAAATCTGGAAACCTGGAGCTCACTGCACAACCTGCAGGCAGCTCAGCATGTTAGAGAGAATGTCTTTTCGAGTTAGCTCCGTTGGTCTGAACATCTCCGAGGTGGCTGTCTGTCTCTTCCAGGCAGTTCAGCTCGACCCTGCCTCTTTCTGTGCTGCAGATCTAAAAGCACCTCTCAGGAGGCCTTAGGTGAATAAATCTGGTCAGTTTTAGGACTTTCCTGAAGCTATCCTGTCTTAATGAACTTCCCTAAAAGATGGAATATTTGACCTTCATTCAGAACACCCTGTAGTTTTACCTTCCTTTAACAGCCTGTGTTTTAGTGAGCTCCCCTCCAAGATGCACGGTTTTAATCTCAGAGGAAACTACTATACAACATGTGCTTGGATTTTTTGTGCGTTCTGGAGATCAGATTTTGGTTCTCATATTTCCATGGCAAGTACTTTGCCAACTGAGATGCTGCTTCCACCTGAAAATACATTTTTAAAAGATTTTATTTTTGTTTTTAGTTGTGAGTATCTGTGTGTGCATGAGTACAGTGCCCCTGGAACCCAGCAGGGAACTGGGTCCTTTGGACATGGAATTTTAAGTGATTGTGGGCAAACCAGTATGGGTACTGGGAACATAAGTCAGGTCCCCTGCAAGAGTTGTACAGGCTTTTAACCACAAAGTCATCTCTCTAGTCCCAAGAATATACATATTAAATGTTATCTTTAGGGGTAACTGATACTGTTATTTAGATGCTTCTCTCAAAAACACCTTGCAAAACTGTATGCATAAACAATTTAATTATTGGCAATTTCTCAGTCATGGCATTGACCTTCGATGCAACTACAAGACCCATGTGACCTTCCAACTGAAGGAAAATCAATATTGCTGCTAGAAAACAGTTCTCTATTCTCTTATGGTAAAGACACAAACAGATCAAGAAATTAAAGATATCCTAACCAGGTTGTGTGCAAGGACAATTGTAAAAAAATCAAAGAACATTTTCCAAACTTCTGTTGTACTCGGAGATCGTCTAAAATGCTGTACTTCCAGAGCTGAGGCTCAGAAAAATTTCCAAAAGGCAATCCATTTTTCTTAATGGTAGTTATGCCGTATATAACCCAATCTCTGTTTCTATAACTGCATTATTTTTCCCCCTGAAGATTTAATGACCACTTTAAGTATCTATTTATTATTGCCTGGAGCATGAACCCAAGCTAAATCAAGAGATGTTACATTGATGTGCTGTTGCAATATGACTGTGAGCCCAAAACTCTCATATTAGCTCCAGATAATAATAAACATTGATCTAAGAGGTAGTTTCTTCTCAGAGACTGAGAAAAAAATTAACTAATTCCCACAGCACCCTGCTGAGGTAATATCATTATCTCCATTTGGCCCCTGGAGAAGCTGAGGTAAAGACTATATTGCCATGGCAGAAAGTGAAACAGAGGTGAAAATTAGCAAGTTACTTTGGTCTAGAAAACAAATAGTTTGTATATTTTTGGCCTTCCCACAGATTTTCAATTCTGATGGTCTGAATTAAATCCCCCCTCTCCGTTTTCTTTCTTTCAAGTTGCCCAGAGCCTGTCAAATAGGCTAGTCTGGCTGACTATTGAGACCCAGGATGCACCTCTCACAGCTTCCCCAGCACTGGTATCATGGGTGCACACTGCCACCCCTAGCTCTTCTATGTGGATTCAGGTCATTGAAGTCAAGTCCTCACCCAGGTCAGCAAACCCTACCTAACTGAGTCATAGCCACAGCCCTATCAAGGTGATTTGTTTAATCAACCATTTAACAGGTTATTTCTGATATAACCTACATATATATTTGATAGTCAGCTTTGGTAACCAGCACTGAAACCCAGGGCTGTGGTCTTTTGCTTTATCAGTTCCTCAGGGCACGTACTAAGAAATAGTATACTGAGGAGGCTAGAGATGTGGTTCAATCGGTAAAGTGCTTGCCTATCATGAATGATGCCTTGGGTTCAACCTCCAGCACCACATAAACCAGATGTGGTGGGACAGACCTGTGACCCCAGAGCTGGAGGCAGGATTATCAAAAGTTCAAGGTGACCCTTAACTATATAGAAAGTACAAGGCCAGTTTGACCTACATGAGACCTTGAAAAACCAAACCAAACAAAACAGGGCTGGAGAGATGGCTCAGGTGTTAAGAGCACTGGCTGCTTTTCCAGAGGACCCAGGTTCAATTGCCCAGCAAGCACATGGCTGCCCACAACTGTCTGTAACTCCAGTTCCAGGGGACCCAACACCGATGGCAAAATACTAATGCACATAAAGTAAAAAAAAAGCACATAAATAAATAAGTTAAAGCAAAACAAACTCTTTCTGGGATCATTCTGTGCCATCATCAGGGTGTAAATGAATGTTCTGGCCGATGCTGTCAAGAGCATTAACAACAGGGCTTTTCCAGGCTATGCTCAAAATCATCATCCCGTTCCTAACTGAGACAGAGAAGCATGGCTACATAGGCAAATCGGAAATCACCAGTGATCACGGAGCTGAGAAAACCACTGTGAATCTCGCAGGCAGGTTAAATGAGTGTGAAGATCAGCTCCAGGACTGGCGTGCAGAGCAAAGACCTAGGAAATAATGGAATAATTTGCTCCCATCTCATCAGTTTGTCTCATTGCACTGACAGCCTCAGCTGGCATCATGGACCATGAAGTAACAAGATGAAAACACAGGAGAGAAAATCCTGGCATTCTATATAAAACATAATAACATTTAATATATAAAAAATAAAATGCCTCCGTATTGGGGGGGTAGAGTATATTAATGTTAGGACTGAGGTATAGCTCAGTGCAATCCCCACCTGAGGAAAAAAAAAGTTAAAATGAGAAATTGACCAAGCAATGAAAATGCAAAAATTGATTTCAGTAGGCATACAGTAAAAACACAGCAGATACCAAAACTCTTGTTGTTAAAGGCATCTGAGGAGTTCCTGGATATAAACTTCCCAAACCTGCATGGCCTGACCCCTCTGATGCTGGCTGTGAGAGACGTGGACCTATTTGAGAGTCTGGATGTATTAACAGTCTACAAACCTGCCGAGGTTCTAGCTGAGCTCCTCAGGCATCACGCGTGAGTATGGGTGGCCAATCAGCCCCAGCTGATCTGTTGTAATTTGTCAAAGCTATGTGTAAACTTAGATGTGTGGAAATATATATATACATATATATTAATATATTATATATATATGACTTTATATAGTTTTAAAAGGGACTTCATTGTAATTTTGAGGGATGGAACAATACTTACATTGGCCATTGTTAATATCTAGCTCTTTATTGGTTTGGATAAGTGCTCTTTGGGCACTGGAGAGGTAGCTCAGTTGGTTGAGTACTGGGTTCAATCTCCAGTACATCAGCCAGATGTGGTGGTATGTATCTGTTATCTCACTACAGGTGAAGTAAAGGCAGGATCAGAAGCTCAAGGTCTGAGTTTGAGGCCAGTCTAGAATTACAAGCATGAACTACCGTGCCTGGCTTATCCAGCATTAGGGATGGAACACAGGTTTTGTGCATATTAAGTGTGGGAGTTTGAATGTAATTGTCCCCCATAAGTTCATAGGGAGTGGCACTATTAGGAGGTGTGACCTTATTGAAGTAAGTGTGCCTTGTTGGAGGAAGTGTGTCACTGTGGGGGCGGGCTTTGAGGTTTCCTATGTTCAAGCTAAGCCTAGTTTAGTTCACTTCCTGTTACCTATGGATCAAGATGTAAAACTCAGCTCCTTCTCCATGTCTGCCTGCATGCCATAACAATAATGGACTAACCTCTGAAACTGTAAGCCAGCCCTAGTTAATTGTATTCTTTTATAAGAGTTGTTGTGATCTTGGTGTCTCCTCACAGCAATAGAAACCTTAACCAAGACAATAGGCAAGCACTCTACCAACTGAGTTAGCCCTCTTGTTTAAAATTTTGAGAAATGGTCACTCTCTAGCTCATGTATTTTGAAATCACTATTATATCCCTAACTTAAGTTTTCTGCTTATTTGATGTCAGTGTTCTTACATCTTATCAGATTTCACCTAATAATCTTTGCTGTTTCTTCTATTCTCCCCAGAGATCCTAAGCTTTGTGATTTTAGCGGCAAGTCAGCCATACATTATGTGTCACAAATTGAAAGCTGGAGGAAGCAGCAATTATTGGACATCCTGATGGATTCTATGCCCAAACCAGGTTAATATTTCTTTTTAGATGCGCATTCCCCAATTTGAAAGTCCTGTTTGAAGTCTGTCTTCCTGTCTTACATCTGTTTAATAGATCCATTTGTTAGTTTGAGTCAGGATTTCACCTATATATCTCTAACTGTCCTGGAACTCAATACATTGACCAGGCTGGCCTTGAATTCACAGAGATCTGCTTGCCTCTGTCTCCCGCGTACTGTGATCAAAGGTGTTTGCCATTACACTTCACTTCATTTAAATAAATCAAATCAGTGACTCCTTATTGAGCAGTGACTCTCTGAAGCACAGGGCTAATGCTCTAAAGAATGCAAAAAAGTCTTACTCCACATGTGTATGTGTGTGTGTGAGTGTGTCTGTACGTCTGTGTATAGGCCAGAGATCAACCTCCAGTGTTTTTCTAAGAATGCTGTAATCTTGCTTTTTGTTTTTAAGTTATTAATTTATGTGTATGAAGGTGTGTCTGCTTGTCTGTCTATGTGTACCATAGGTATGCCGTGCTCATGGGAGCCAGAAGAGCATGTCAGATCCCCTGGGACAGAAGTTAAAAGTGACCATGAGCCACCGTGGATGCTAGAAAACAAAACTTGCTGCAATAGCAGCAAGTGCTCTTAACCAATGAGCCATCTCTGTAACCCCTGCACCTTGTGTTTTGAAACTAGTATCTCTCACTTTTTAGTAGAACTTGCTTATTCAGCCAGGCTGCCTGGCTAGTTAGCCCCAGGGATCCACTGGTCTCCACCTCCCCAGGACCAGAATTACAAATTCACACCACCCTGCCTGGCTTCTTTTTCTGTTTTGAAATGTATTTGTTTTAATTTTATGTAGACGGATGTTTTGCCTGACTGTATGTCTGTTTACCACGTATGTGCCTTGTGCCAGTAGAGACAAAAAGAAGGCACCAGGTCTCCTGGAACTGGAGTTACAGACAGTTGTTAGCTACCATGTAGGTGCTAGGAATCAAACCCAGGTCCTCCAGAAGAGCAGTCAGTGATCTCTCTATCCCTTCTTTTAAACTCAGGTTTTGAGGATTGAACTCTGCTCCTTATGTTTGGCAGGAAACCACTTTGTCAACTGAGCCATCTACCAAGGCCTAGTTTGGGGTGTTTAAATGACTGAATGGTCTTCACAAATCCCCACACTACATTTCATTTAGATTTCTCTTGCTATCATATTGTGGAGAGCTCATCCTCAATCCACAGACTCTTCCAGGGCAATTCAAGAGAGCAGAATGGTCAGTTTTTAGCCAGCACAGCCTTCAGAATTGTTGGCAAATCTATTTGAAAGAGACTAGAGAGGATTTCTCCTACCCATCCACCATGAGAAGTCCATTCAAGGGTTCATCTTTAGAGAAAGGTGAAGGGTAAGCATCCTTCCTCTTTCTGAAGACAAAGACCCTGAGATACCTGTTGATGGCTCTGATGGCTATAAAGTTCTTCTGCATGTCCCAGCTCCTCACAGAGGGTGTGGCTGGGAGAATGTTGTCAGTAAGAATGAGTTACTAGCCGGGGCGGTGGTGGCGCACACCTTTAATCCCAGCACTCGGGAGGCAGAGGCAGGCAGATCTCTGTGAGTTCAAGGGCAGCCTGGTCTACAAGAGCTAGTTCCAGAACAGGCTCCAAAGCCACAGAGAAATCCTGTCTCGAAAAACCAAAAAAAAAAAAAAAAAAGAGTTACTATAATTATGTTGAGCCAAAATCTGACTCTTTTTTTCTTGCATGCATGTGTGTGAAGTATATATGCAGTGTGTGTGTGTGTGTGTGTGTGTGTGTGTGTGTGTGTGCGTGCACGTGCGCGCGTGCGTGTGCACGTGTGTGCTCCCTCACACACAAGCCAGAAGTTGACATCAGGTCTCTTCCTCCATTACATCCCACTTTATTTCCTGAGGCAGGTTTTCTCACTAAACCGGAACACACCCTGCTTCTGCTAGTCTAGATAGGCACCTTGCCCTGGGGAATCCACCGTCTTCACCTTCTGAGTGTTCAAACCATAGGCAGTCACTACATCTGTCTGGCTTTATGTGGATTCTGGGGATCTGAACTCTGGTTCTCGTGTTTGCATATCAAGTGCCTTGTCTCCTGGGCCATCTGTCTCCCCAGCCTGGCTCTTGCCTTTTTCTTCCTGTGAAAATTCTTACCTAAAGTCTCATCAGAATGCCTGGCTATCCTTTCAGGAAAACCTGGCCAGATGGAGCAGATCTTCCCATGAGACTGTGGGATCTCACCAAAGCACATGCTGTTTCTTTTTGACAGAAAGACATGCGGAGTCACTGCTTGACATTTGTCATGAGACAAGCTCTTCTCCAATGGATGGGACAGCTTCCAAAACTGAAAACCTCGTCTTGCAGAGCATCAGCAGCAGTGAGGTAAGAGGATCCACGCATAGAAACAGGCGAAAGAAGAATATTCAAAAGAAAAAATAGGGGATGGAGAGGCGGGTCAGCAGTTAAAAATGTGCACTGCATTTGCAAATGACCCAGGTTCAGTTCCCAGTAGTTACCTGGCAACTCACAATCACCTGTAACTTGGTTTCAAGGAATGCAGTGTCCTATTCTGACCTCCACAGATACCAGGTACGCAGTCAATGCACATACTCAAGGAAGCAAAGCATTGGTGTAAATAAGATAAAATGAATAAATCTTAAAGAGAGAAACAGCTAAATCTTAAAAAGTAGCAACAAAAGTGGAATGCCTGATCCACCTAGTACTTCATTTGTACTGCTTCAACGTTTTGTAATAATCAGATATAAATATCATATAATTTATATAAATATCAATATCACATGTGCTTTGAGGCAGTCTTGTTATGCTGTTAGAACTTACTATGTAGTGTAAGCTGGCCTTGAACTCTTGATCCTCCTTTTCTAGTTTCCTAGGATCCTGTGGTATGTAATACCATGTCCCAAGTTGATCAGTTACAGTATTAATATATTTTTAAAATGAAAATCAGGGGCTGGGGAGATGGCTCATTGGCTGCTCTTCCAGAGGACTCGGGTTTGATCTCTGGCACCCACACCGGCATTAACAACCATCTGTAACTCTAGTATCAGGAGGTCTGATGCCCTCTTTAAGCCTCAGCTAGTACTGCACAAATGTGGTACACAGATATACGGGTAAGCAAAACACCCATGGACATAATTTTTAAATGTAAATTAACTAGTTAACATGGTGTGTGTGTGTGTGTGTGTGTGTGTGTGTTAATTCCTACTGTTATAACAAAATACCATATGCTGGCTTATAAACAACAGAAATTTATTTCTCAGTTCTAAAGACTGAAGGGTTAGAATAGCTGTCATGTGACTTTTCCTGGGGATATGTCCACAAAATGTCTAGTTATCTGATAGGGTATTGATGACAGACCAAAGAAAAGATTACACTTATAGCTGTCTTGGTGAGCCAATGAATTCACTGGGATTATTCATGGTCATGGGTGAAGGCCTCTATACAGATGCATTGTGACTCAAAGGCAACATCTCTCTCTCTCTCTCTCCCAGTAATAATATTTTTTACTGCTTATATAACCTTGGGATGGTCCTGAGTCTTGGAAGTTTTATGAGCTTCCTGAATCTTAGGAGCTCCCTCCTCCCTGCAGGAGGAGCTGTTTCGGTTCAGAGGCCATTGCTACACCACACACACACATACACTGGAAGTCCTTGGTTCATTCCTCATTCTGACTCGCTAGTGTCTTGAATAAGGTTATTAAGCCTACTGCGAGGCCTCCATGTTCATGAACTAATTACCTCCCAGGTTCTGCTTCCCACTATCCTGCTTCTAGAGTTAGGACTCCAACATAAAGTCTTTGTTGAGAGACAGGCATTCTATGTCTGTAATCTGTCATGTATGTGGGTAACACTGAAGGTTCTTGCAGCTTTGTCTGTACTAAATTCCATGTCATATGGTTCCATTTATTTTAAATAGTTTTTAGTTCTTTCATTAATATTTTCCTTTCAGTGTAGAAGTCTTTTTATTTTAGCACATTTTTAGCTTCTAATGGTATTTAAATTTTTGAATTAAATGGATTTATGGGGAGTGGAACTCACATCCATGCTAACAGTGCACATGGAAGTCAGAAGACAACTTTCTGGGGATCAGCTCTCTCTTCATATCATGCGGGTCCCAGGATCAAATTCAGGTTACCATTCTTGGCAGCAAGTGGCTTTCCCTACTGAGACATCTCCTTGACACTCCAACAGGGTTTTGAAGAAATCTGTTCACAATCTAGTTTCCTAAGCTCTATGTTCTCCCCACCCTTCTTTCTCTCGGGTTTTAGAATCTTCTGACAGTTATGTTTTGCAAGTTCACAAGCCTCGAGTGATAGGACTTTGTTATAGGACTGGGACTAAGAAATGCCCTTTGCATTTAGAAACTTATTTTTGAGACAGGTTCCATGCATCCCCACTGGCTTCAAACTCCCTAGACAGCCAAGAATGACTTTGAACTAGGAAACCTCTATCTCTACTTCCCAAGTGCTCACTCAGATGACAAGCATGTGCCAGCATGCCCAGTTTTATATGGTGCTGGGGACATTGAGCTATACCCCCAAGCTGATTGTAGAAATTTAAAAGCACAAAATCAATTGTAATAACTTCCAGTATAGCAGCTTATCATCAGCAATGATTCTGAGGGCTGGCAAGATGCTTACCCCTGGGGCTAGTGAGCTGGAGAGATGGAGCAGAGGTTGGGAGCACTGGCTGCTCTTCCAGAGGACCCAGGTTCAGTTCCCAGCACCCACATAGCAGCTTACAATGGTCTGTAACTACAGTTCCAGGGGATATGACTCCCTACAGACATACATGCAGATAAAACACCAATACATATAAAATAACATTAAATAAAATCTTTTTTAAAAAAAGAAAGAAAGAAAAAGAAGAAAGGTGTTTTCCACCAAGCTGGGCTACCCAAGTTCAGTCCCTGGGACCCACGTGGTGCAAGTAGAAAACAGAAAACGGAATCCCACAGGCTGTCTCCCGGTCTCCACATGTACTCTGTGCCATAAGCATGTGTACTCACAAGTACCCACACAGAAGTAAGTTCAATAAAAAATACATCTTAAAACTCCATGACTTCTATCATTCTAAGAAAACATTTCCCTTTAAAGACCTCTAAGAACTTTTTTATGAATCAAGTTGACTTTCAAACATAAGGCTTATTTTCTAGAAAGCCAATGGAAGTTTGAGGAGCTACACCCCTGGATCAATCAGATCAGAAGGCAATCCTGGTGAAAACTGTGATCCATTTTGCTGCCTGCTTCCACCCAGGATTCTCGCTGCAGCTTCCCCAGGCTGGGGATTTCTTCTGCAATGCCCCAGGGAAGAGCTGTGGAAGACAGACATTGTTCCTCTGGTGTTGCTTCCCTGTGACTGTGGCTGAAGGATGCTTTCCACTTATACTTGCAGGTTGAATTCACAGCAGCTTAGCAACCGAGATGCTAAATCCATAAAGTAGAAAGTACCAAGGGTCTCTGTCCTTGTGTTTCAGCTTTGATCTTCAATTTTCGCTATGCAGTTAATCACATCTGCTTCCTCGTTGTTTTTGTCCTAAATAATTTATCTAATTAAGAAAGAATCTACGGTGTCAAACTTTAGCCTTCAAAAGCAGCATTCACCCTGCAAAAAAAAAAAATTAGTATGTTGAATCACTGTTTTGTTTAAACAAAACGAAAACAGTATGCATTTATGTGTACACATGCATTTATATGTGTGCATGGATGTGGAGGCCAGAGGTCAGCCTTGATTGTGGTTCCTCAGGAGACTGTCCATCGTGGGGTTTTTTGTTTGTTTGTTTGTTTGGTTTTTTGTTTTGTTTTGTTTTCAAGACAGAGTTCCTTGTGTAACAGCCCTCACTGTCCTGGATCTCACTCTGTAGACCAGGCTGTCCTAGAACTCAGAGATCCACCTGCCTGTGCTGGGATTAAAGGCGTGCACTACCACTGCCCAGCTAACAGCAGGCTTTTAAACGTAGATTCTGGGCCCTGTACTCAGGTCCTCATGCGTGTGTGTAAGTGTTTTACTGAGCATCTCCCCACAGCCTCACTGAGCTTTCTTTCTGTGATCTTTCAGGACTTTGACCTTGAGGATGACTGCAGCCTATCCACACTAGCTGGAGAAGGAGGAGCTCCCAGGGGTGAAGACTGGCCATGCAGGACAGAAGGTATTTGTTGTAAGAGCCCGCTTGTTTGTTCCTGGCTGCTCAGCCCCAAAATAATCACACAGAAACCATATTATTTGCAATACTGTTTGGCCAATAGCTTAAACGTATTTCTGGCTAACTCATATCTTAAATTAACCCATCTCCATTAATCTGTGTGTCGCCACGAGGCTGTGGCTTACTGGGTAAAGCTCTGGCATCTGTCTGTCTCTGGCGGGGATACATGACTTCTCTTTGACCCAGCCTTCTTTCTTCCAGCATTCAGTTTAGTAGCGCTCCCCCCATGCCTAGGTCTGTTCTGCCTTGTGCAGGCCTAAGATGGTTTCTTTTTTAACCAATGTGGTATTCACAGCATATAGAGGGGAATCGCACATCAGGTATTCACTTCCATCTATGACTTATACTTAAAGATTGCACTGATTCTTGGGGTTCTCTCAGAATTTTAGAAGTGTGTGGTGCAACTTCAAAAACAAAGACAACCTGGGCAGTGGTGGCATATGCTTTTAATCTCAGCACACGGGGGCAGAGGAAGGTGGATTTCTGTGAGTTCCAGGTCATCTTTGTCTACAAGAGCTAGTTCCAGGACAGATAGGGCTGTTACACAGAGAAACCCTGTCTCGAAATAGAAAATGAAAAAGAAAGAAAGAAAGAAAGAAAGAACCAAAACAAAAAAATCCACAGACAGAAGAAGAAAATAAAAACTGGTTGGTTCTGGAGACACAGCTCACTCAGTAAAGTGCTTACTTTGCAGGGCCCTGAGTTTGGTCTTCAGAGCCCACATAAAAAGTGCTGGCTGTAGTGGTGTGTGTTTATAACTCCAGTGCCCTAGCCTACCTGGTGAGCTTCTGGTCATTGAGAGACCCAAAAAAGAACAAACCACACAAACAAACAGACAAGATGGAGTGCCTGCGGAATGACCTCTGACTTGCCCCCCCCCACACCAGCCACCTACTCCTGCTCTTCCGTTGTTGATCCCACGCCTACTATGCCAGCAGGCACAGTCCCTGCCAATTTTGTTTATGTCACCTTCCACCATTCCTTTCCTCCCAGCAGCTTCCATCAGCTTCAGGAGTCTGTTTATTTCCACATCCACATCCACTTTCCTCAGCCGTCTGTGCCCTGCTTCCCTGTCCCAAGCAACCTCCTGTCTTCCTTGCTTCTCACCTCTCCAGGCTGAGTATACTTCAGCAAACCTGGAAAAACTGATTAAAATAAATGAACCCTGCTTCCCCTTGAAAGAGTCTTGGGGTCAAAGTGCCTTTGATTTTCTTTTTCTATAAATAATTTATTTAATATTATTTTATGTGCATTGGAGTGAGGGCGTCAGATCCCCTAGAACTGGAATTATAGACATTGTGGGCTGCCACGTGGGTGCTGGGAATTGAATTCAGGTCCTCCGGAAGAGCAGCCACTGCTCTTAACCCATGAGCCACCTCTCTAGCCCCAGCCTTTGACTTTCATAAACTTTAAAGCCAAATTCTCGGACGCCCAGCATTGTCCTGAAACACCTTTGTGGAGGGCAGGTTACACTTATTTATTCTGCTTAACTTTGGGCAACTTGCTGTTTGAAATGCTGGTTTCTTTTCAAACGGATTTGTAATGTTTTTGGTTTTCATACAGGCGGCGTGAGATTTCTGCATTATCTCCACAGAACTTTTAAACTTTAATAAGTCGAAGAATCAATGATCTTTCTGACAAAATTCCTCCTCACAGTGGATCAATCTCAGTTACTATTTCAGTCTGTGTGGCGGGTATCATGAGTTACGCTCACAGAAGGAGGGGTTCTTGTCTCCACCCAAGGCACTGTTTAGTCAGAGACTGTCATTTCCATCTGAAAGATTTAAAAATTTTAAATTACATTTGAATTGTGTGTACATATACATGCGCCCACGTACACGTATACACATGTGGATATACACCTATCTCAGCCCTACATGGAGGTCAAAGGACAACCTGTGAGACTCAGTCCTTCCCTTCCACCATGTGGGTCCTGGACATTAAACTCAGCTCATTGTCAGATTCCTTCCCTCTAAGCCCTCCTATCCTGCATCTGAAAGTTATCATAAAACCAGCCTTTTGATATTGTGGCATGACATTGTCATCCCCAAAGATCACATTCGACAATAGCACACTTGTAGCTATAGACACACGTACATACACACACATTCTCATGATATTTTAATCAAGTATATAATTTTGTGTTTGGCCACATTCCCTGCTATCTGTACCTACATGGAGCCATGGGCTGGGACATTCCTGATACAACATGTCATCCATATGCTGGAGAAAATGGCTAAACTCAATCCCTATTCTATAACCTTTAAGAGTAGACTTATCCCCAGGTGGTGGTGGCGCATGCCTTTAATCCCAGCACTCGGGAGGCAGAGGCAGGTGAATCTCTGTGAGTTTAAGGCCATCCTGCTCTACACGGTTCCAGTACAGACAGAGCTGTTACACAGAGAAACCCTGTCTTGAAATAACCCCCACCCCCACCCAAGACATATCTAAATAGACCATGCGTTCTTCCCTCATCCAGGGGGCATTTATTGCTTTCTTACTTTTTCTACTCCTGTCACTTTTTACAGGTGTTGAGATTATTGTGACATTTCCATCAGATCCTCCCCAAGAAACAAGTCAAGAAGATTTTAAAGAAATCAAGTAAGGAATATCTTCCCAGGTATTGGATTGTAATTTAAGGAGAAAATATGACAGTTGTGTAGCAACGAATGCTATGAGGAGGGGCCAGATAATAAAAATACATTATAGGATGTGGGCCATATGGTGTCTGTTGTAATGATGGAGCTCAGCTGGTAGGAATACTTGCTGTGCAAGCATGAGGATCAGAGTTCAAATCCCCAGCATCCATGTAAAAAGCGTGGCATGAGTGTATGTGTGCCTACAGCCTTAGTACTGTGGGAGGCAGTGACAGGAGGATACTGGGACTTGCTGGCTGCCAGTCAAGCTTGAGGTTCAGTGAAAAACCTTATCTTGAGGGAATAAGGCAAGGAAGCTCATAGTGGGACACTCAGTGCCCCCCCATTGGTCTCCACATCAGTGCACATAGAGGAGTACAACACACACACGCACAAACACTCACACTCAGAGACATGCACACATGCTATAGAAACAGGCTTGCCTTAGTTAGGGTTTCTATTGCTATGAGGAGACACTATAAGAACAGCAACTCTTTTTTCTTTATTTTATTGATATTTATTGAGATATACATTTTTCTCTGCTCCCCTCCCTGCTTCAATCTTCCCCCAAGGTCCCCATGCTCCCAATTTACTCAGGAGATCTTGTCTTTTTCTACTTTCTACTTCCCATGTAGATTAGATCTATGTAAGTCTCTCTTAGTGTCCTCATTGTTGTCTAAGTTCTCCGGTATTGTGGTTTGTAGGCTGGCTTTCTGTGCTTTATGTTTAAAAACCACCTATGAGGGCTGGAGAGATGGCTCAGTGGTTAAGAGCATTGCCTGTTCTTCCAAAGGTCCTGAGTTCAATTCCTAGCAACCACATGGTGGCTCACAACCATCTGTAATGAGGTCTGGTGCCCTCTTCTGGCCTGCAGACATACACACATAATAAATAAATAAATATAAATAAATATTTAAAAAATTAAAAAAAAATAAAAACCACCTATGAGTAAGTACATGTGATAATTGTCTTTCTGTGTCTGGGTTACTTCACTCAAAATAATGCTTTCTAGTTCCATCCATTTTCCTGCAAAATTCAAGCTGTCATTATTTTTTCTCCTGTGTAGTACTCCATTGTGTAAATGTACGACATTTTCCTTATCCATTCTTCGATCGAGGGGCATTTAGGTTGTTTCCAGGTTCTGGCTATGACAAACAATGCTGCTTGTGAACGTAGTTGAGCACCTGTCCTTGTGGCACGATTGAGCATCCTTTGGATATATACCCAAAAGTGGTATTACTACTGGGTCTTGAGGAAGGTTATATCCTAATTTTCTGAGAAATCGCCACACTAATATCCAAAGGGGGGTATCAGCTTGCACTCTTACCAGCAATGCAGAAGTGTTCCCTTTTCTCCACAGCCTCTCCAGCATAAGTTGTCATCAGTGTTTTTGATCTTGGCCCATTCTTAAAGGTGTAAGATGGAATCTCAGAGTTGTTTTGATTTGCATTTCTCTGATGACTAAGGATGTTGAACATTTCCTTAAGTTTCTTTCAGCCATTTTAGAGTCCTCTGTTGAGAGTTCTCTGTTTAGGTCTGTACTCCATTTTTTTATTGGATTATGTGATCTTTCAGTGTCCAATTTCTTGAGTTCCTTGTATATTTTGGAGATCAGACCTCTGTCTGATGTGGGGTTAGTGAAGATCTTTTCCCATTCTGTAGGCTGTTGTTTTGTCTTGTTGACCGTGTCCTTTGCTTTACAGAAGCTTTTCAGTTTCAGGAGGTCCCATTTATTAATTGTTTCTCTCAGTGTCTGTGCTGCTGGGGTTCTATTTAGGAAGTGGTTCCTTGTGCCAATGCGTTCAAGTGTACTTCCCACTTTCTCTTCTATAAGGTTCAGTATGGCTGGCTTTATGTTGAGGTCTTTGATCTATTTGGACTTGAGTTTTGTGCATGGTGATATATATGGGTCTATTTTCATTTTTCTACATGGTGATATCCAGTTATGTCAGCATCACTTGAAATTTATGCTTTCTTTTTCCATATTTTTGCTTCTTTATCAAAGATCTAGTGTTCGAAAATGTGTGGATTGACATCTGGGTCTCTATTTGGTTCCATTGGTTCTTCTGTCTGTTCTTCTGCCAATACCAGGCTGTTTTCAGTACTGTAGCTCTGTAGTAGAGTTTGAAGTAAGGGATTGTGATGCCTCCAGAAGTTCTTTTATTGAACAGGATTGTTTTGGCTATCTTGGGTTTTTTGCTTTTCCAAATGAAGTTGAGAACCGTTCTTTAGGTCTTTGAAGAATTTTGCTGGGATTTTAATAGGCATTGCCTTGAATCTGTAGATTGCTTTCAGTAAGATTGCCATTTTTACTATATTAATTCTGCCTACCCAAGAGCATGGGAGGTCTTTTCACTTTCTGGTGTCTTCTCCAATTTTTTTTCTTCAAAGATTTAAAGTTCTTGTCATACAAGTCTTCCACTTGTTTGGTTAGAGTTACTCCGAGATATTTTGTGCTATTTGTGGCTATTGTAAAGGGTGTTGATTCTCTGATTTCTTCCCCAGCCCTTTTATCATCTGTGTACAGGAGGGCTACTGAATTTTTTGAGTTAATCTTGTACTCTGCTACATTGCTGAAAGTGTTTATGAGTTGTAGAAGTTCCTTGGTAGAATTTTTGGGCTCACGTATGTAAACTATCATATCATCAGCAAACAGTGAGAGTTTGACTTCGTTTCCAATTTCTATCCCTTTGATCTCCCTTTGGTGTCTTATTGCTCTAACTAGGACCTCAAGAACTATATTGAATAGGTATGGAGAGAGTGGATAACCTTGTCTTGTTCCTGATTTCAGTGGAATCGCTGGGAGTTTCTTTCCATTTAGTTTGATGTTGGCTGTTGGCTTGCTGTAAATTGCCTTAATTATGTTTAGGTATGTTCCTTGTATCCCTGCTCTCTCCAAGACTTTTATCATGAAGGGATGTTGTATTTTGTCAAATGCTTTTTCGGCATCTAATGAGATGATCATGTGGTTTTTATTTTCCAGCTTGTTTATATGGTGGATTATATTGACAGATTTTCATATAGTGAACCATCCCTGCATCTGTGGGATGAAGCCAACTTGGTCATGGTGGATGACGGTTCTGATGTGTTCTTGGATTCTATTTGCTAGTATTTTATTTAGTATTTTTGCATCAATGTTCATGAGTGAGATTGGTCTGTAATTCTCTTTCTTGGTATTGTCTTTCTGTGGTTTGGGTATCAGGGTAATTGTAGCCTCATAAAAAGAGTTTGGTAATGTTCTCTCTGTTTCTATTGTGTGGAATAATTTGAGGAGTATTGGTATTAGTTCTTCTTTGAAAGTCTTGTAGAATTCTGAGCCAAAACCATCTGGGCCTGGGCTTTTTTTGTTTGGGAGACTTTCAATGACTGTTTCTATTTCTTCAGCAGCTATAGGTCTGTTTAATTTGCTTATCTGGTCTTGATTTAATTTTGGTAAGTGAAAGTTATCCAGAAAGTTGTCCATTTCCTTTAAGTTTTCCAATTTTCAAAATATGACCTGATGATCCTCTGTATTTCCTCCATGCCTGTTGTTATGTCCCCCTTTTCATTTCTGATTTTGTTAATTTGGATATTCTTTCTCTTCCTTTTGGTTAGTTTGGATAAAGATTTGTCTATTTTGTTGATTTTCTCAAAGAACCAACTCTTTGTCTCATTGATTCTTTGTATTGTTTTCTTTGTTTCTATTTTGTTGATTTCAGCTCTCAATTTGATTATTTCCTGCCAACCAGTTCTCTTAGGTGAGTTTGCTTCTTTTTGTTCTAAAGTTTTCAAATGTTCTGTTAATTCACTAGTGTGGGATTTTTCCAGCTTCTTTATGTAGACATTTAGTGCTATGAACTTGCCTCTTAACACTGCTTCCATTGTGTCCCATAAATCTGAGTATGTTGTGTGGTCATTTTCATTGAATTTTAGGAAGTCTTTAAATTCCCCCCTTTATTTCTTCCTTGACCCATTGATGATTGAGGTGAGCATTGTTTAATTTCCATGTGTTTGTGGATTTTCTGGAATTGGTATTGCTGTCGACTTCTAGTTTTAAAGCATGGTGATCTGATAAGGTACATTGGGTTATTCCAATTTTTTTGTATTTGTTGAGGTTTGTTTTGTTACCAAGTATGTTGTCAATTTTTGAGAAAGTTCCATGAGGTGCTGAGAAGAAGGTATATTCTTTTCTGTTTGGATGGAATATTCTATAGATGTCTGTTAAGTCCATTTAAGTCATAACATCTGTTAGTTCTCTTATTTCTCTGTTCATTTTTTGTCTGATTGACCTACCCAGTGGTGAGAGGGGAGTGTTGAAGTCTCCCACTATTAGTGTGTGGGGTTTAATGTATGATTTAAGCTTTAGAAGTGTTTCTTTGACATATGAGGGTGCCCTTGCATTTGGGGCATAGATGTTCAATATTGAAATTTCCTTTTGATGGATTTTTCCTGTGACTAATATGAAATGTCCTTCTTTGTCTCTTTTGACTGATTTTACCTTGAAGTCTATTTTGTTAGATATTAGGATAGCTACACCTGATTGTTTACTAGGTCCATTTGATTGTTATATTTTTTTTCCCAACCTTTTACTCTGAGACGATGTCTGTCTTTGAGGTTGAGATGTGTTTCTTGTATGCAGAAGAGGGATGGATTCTGTTTTCGTATCCAATCTGTTAGCCTGTGCCTTTTTATAGGTGAGTTGAGTCCATTTAAATTAAGGGATATTAATGACCAGTAGTTGCTATCTCCTGTTAATTTGGTTTTCCTCGTTGGTTATGTTAATTTGTGCATTTTTTTCTTCTTCAGGATTTGCTGTAATGAGATCATCAATTGTCTGTGTTTTTGTTGGTGTTGCCAACTTCCTTGGGTTGGAGTTTTCCTTCTAGTATTTTGTGTAGGGCTGGGTTTGTGGCTAGGTATTGGTGAAATCTAGGTTTGTCATGGAATAGCTTGTTTTGTCCTTCTATGGTGATTGACAGTTTTGCTGGGTATAGTAGTCTGGGCTGGCATCTGTGGTCTCTTAATGTCTGCATAATGCTTGACCATGACCTTCTGGCTTGCAATGTCTCCACTGAGAAGTCAGGTGTAATTCTGATAGGTCTACCTTTATATGTTACTTGGCCTTTTTCTTTTGCAGCTCTTAATATTCCTTCTTTATTCTGTATGTTTAGTGTTTTGATTATTATGTGGCAAGAGAACTTTTTTTTTTTGATCCAGTCTATATGGTGTTCTGTAAGCTTCTTGTATCTTCATAGGCATATCTTTCGTTAGGTAGGGAAAGTTTTCTTCTATGATTTTGTTAAATACATTTTCTGTGCCTTTGAGTTGACTTTCTTCTACTTCTTCTATACCTATTATTCTAAGATTTGGCCTTTTTATGTTGTCCCATATTTCATGGATATTTTGGGTTAAGCTTTTGTTAGATTTAATGTTTTCTTTAACTGATGAGTCTATTTCCTCTATTGTGTCTTCAGCACTTGAAATTCTCTCTTCCATTTCTTTGTATTCTGTTGTTCATGCTTGCATTTGTGGTTCCTGATCTTTTTCTCATGATTTCTGTTTCTATAATTCCTTCAGCTTGTGTTTTCTTTATTTTTTCTATCTCAGTTTTCAAGTCCTGAATAGTTTCTTTTATATGTTTGAGTTCTTTTTCTTGGTTTTCTTTAAGTGATTTGCTGATATCTTCCAATTTTTTGGTTTTTTTCTTCCATTTCTTTAAGGTAATTTCTCATTTCATCTTTAAGAATTTCAAACATTCTCTTGAGGTTATTTTTAGATCATTTTCTTCTGGGTCAACCATATTTGGTTGTTCAGGTCTTGCTTTTGTAGGGTCTTTATGTTTTACTGGTATTGTGTTGCTCTTTGTGGTGTAGTGTGTGATCTTACCTTTTCTACTCATCTTTTCCTCTGATAGGTGTGGTTGGGGCTGTCTGAGATTCTGTTGAATAATCTTCTAGGTGCCAGTAAATCCAAAGCACAGATGTTTGTTCCTCATGGTACAGTCAGTGTCACAGTTCTAGTTACCCCATTGGTTATTCCTATTCCTGGAGGTAGCTCAGTGCTCCTGTGGCTTTGGTTCGCTCCCTTGGAGTTTGCTGTCTCAGGCCTACTTTGGCCTAGGCTGCTGGCTTTGATCTGTTTCTGTAAATC
This sequence comes from Ondatra zibethicus, assembly GCA_004026605.1. Lineage (NCBI taxonomy): Eukaryota > Metazoa > Chordata > Mammalia > Rodentia > Cricetidae > Ondatra > Ondatra zibethicus. Next base: position 119,740 of record PVIU01002480.1, on the reverse strand, counting down.
TTGGTCTGCATCTCCTCCTACAGAAGTCCCTGGCTTAGAGTTGGACCTGTTGTGGTGGAGATTGCTGACTCTGGATCTGGTCGCTGGCTCAATCCTGATCTGCCTGTATCCTGGGACTGGGTTTGCTCCTGGCTTCTGCTCCTGGTGGGGCTTGTTCTCTCTGTGTCTTAGGTAACTGGTTCAGTCCCACTCCAATTCCGGTGGAGAGTGCAGACTGTGAGTCAGGTTGTTGGCTCAATCCTGGTCTGCTAATGTTCAGGACTGGGTTGGCTCCCAGGGCTAGATTTGCTCCTGGCTTCTGCTCCCAGTGGGGCTTGTTTCCTCTGGCCCTTCTCTGTCCTGAGAACAGCAACTCTTATAAAGGAAAACATTTACTTGGGGCTGGTTTACAGTTTCAGGGGTTTAGTCAGTTATCATTATGGTGGGTGGCATGCAGGCAGACATAGTGCTGAAGAAGCAGGTGGGAATTCTACATCTTGATTCATAGATAACAGGAAGTGAATTGTCTCACTGGGCGTGGCCTGGGCATATATGACACCTCAAAGCCCGCCTCCACAGTGACACACTTCCTCTAACAATGCCACACCTACTCTAACAAGGCCACACCTAATAGCGTTACTACCTATATAGGTCAAACATTCAAACGCATGAATCTATGGAGGCCATACCTGTTCAAACCATCATAAGGCTGAAGGTCTAATTTGGCTCCAGGGCCATGGTATACCTACATGGTAAACCTACATGGCATACCTACATGGCATACCTACATGGTATACCTACATGGCTCCAGAGAAATGGTGTCCCAAATGTGGTTCTGAAGCCCCGTGACCAGCACAAGATAATGCTAGTGCAGAACATGAAAATAAACACTGAAAAGTTGTAATTTGCTAACACAATCTATATCTACTGATCAGATGATGAAAAAAATGGAGCAGGTTTTCTGCATGGTTTTGATTCTTTAGTTTTCATTATAGTTGACAAAAGTTATCATTCTTTAATGAATTGGAAGGTTTAAAGGTGGGTCCTTCCAGCTCTAGAATTCAGGAGTCAGAGGTAGAAAGCTGGATACAAGCTTAATTAAGGTCAGTCTGGTTTACATATCAAATTCCAGGCCAGCCAGCACTGTTGGGAAATTTCCTTCCCCAGGGAGATGTAAACAGTATTTACCTTCTCTTATAAGGCCCCAGCAACAAACAAACTAGAGTATAACTCTGCCAGAGTTCACAGAGTTTACTTACAGAGCATGGGTGAAGGGCTTACGGGAGCATGGGAACCCAAAGTCTTCAGGCAGTATAGATGTTGGCTTCTCCAGAGCCAACTAGATAGAGCCCCTCTTCAGTTAACCTTCCCCAGCCTTTTTACTCTAAACCTCCTGAGATCCCACGCAATTAGGACAGATTTGCATACAAATGGTTGGGAGGATTAGCTGGACTCTCAAGTGAGGCTCTACGACCCTCCTAGTAAACTGGCCAGTGATAGTCTCTTATAAACAGTCACAGCCAATTTGATGAAAATGGCAGCTGTTTTGCTTGGAAGATAACTCTACAACAGTAGCAAGACTCTGTCTCTCTCAAAGAACCAAACAATGGAGCAGGGGACGCAGCTAGTCGGCAGAGTGCTTTCCTAGTATACAAGCCCTGAGTTTGATACCCAGCTCTGCATAAACCAGCTATGGTGGTACATGCCTGTAATCCCAACACTTGGAAGGTGGAGGCAGGAGGTTTAGAAGTTCAGTGTCATTCTTGGCTACATAGCTAGTTTGGATTACAGGAAAACCTGTCTCAAAAAATAAAAATAAAGTAAGAAAAATAACTAGCAAAAATAGAAACTGGCTTCCCACTGCAGACAGTTTGGGGAGTACTGGGCTGGCTAATTAATGCCTTTGAAGACACAGCGGGCAGCTCCTTTGACTTTTGTGTTCCTAGAAACAGGGAGAGTGAACTAGGACTGAATCCAGAGAACAGGGCTGGCAGGATCAGGCCAGAGCATGGAGGGACCTTGTTTAGTTAGGGTTCCCAACTCAGCTCAGCCAGACCGCTTGGTAACTAATTTCCCAAACTTCTCAACCAAGTCAGACTGGCCCAAGAACTGCAGATTTGGAAGACACGGGTAACGTACTAGGCAGTTTTCTGTAACTGACAAAATATTTAAGATAACAAAGAGGAATTTATTTTGTTTTCAGAGGTTTGTTCCACAGTTGCTTTGGTTTTATGGTGTTTTGTTTTGTTTTGGTTTTTTTTTTTTTTTTTTTTTTTGGCTTTTGGTAAGGGTATCATGGAGGAGAGTTACTTCCTTCATGGTGACCACAAAGAGAGCAGGGCAATGGTGGGGAGTACCAAAACCCCCAAGGGCATTCTCCCAGTGAATTAATTTCTTTATATTAGGCAACCACCTCTAATACCATCATATGGTAGGGACCAAACTTTTAATGCAGAGGGACCCTCTGAGATCACCAGTGAATGGGTTTTTTCTATCTCTTGCCTCTCAGTCAGGTGACATTGGTGCATCAGGAGTGGGGACAGGTGTACCCTGTCTCTCCACCAAATGAAGTGGAGATGGGGGACCTCATGGTAAGACCTTCCCTTTTGAAGAGGGCAGGAAGTTGTGAGGAGCTCTGTGGTGCAGGTGCGACCCTCTTACCACAGAGACCTTGCCTAGACCCAAGAACTGCTACGTCTGCAGTCAGGGAGGAGGTGCCTCATGACCTGAAAGTGCAGCAAAGAGAATCTGAAGGTGAGTCAAGCGTTTGTGCATTTATTTTTAAAGCTCCCATACAAGAATACATTGTGTGGCCAGCACAAGGCCTCACCTTCCCCTGCTCCTCCTTTTCTCACCCCTTCTCTTTCCTATTAGTCCCCCTTTTGCCCTGAACAATTTTACTTCTCTGTTCATGCCATATATACATACATGATTTTATGCATCTCTCTATAAAAAAATCTAGAAACCACAAATGAGAGCCACCATATTAAGTTGAGCAGTTAATTAGTTCTACCGTGGTGCTGAGGTGACAACTTGGTCAGTAAAGTGCTTGCAAGCACAAGGATCTGAGTTCAGTTCCTCAGAACCAATGTTTAAAAAAAAGTCAGATATGATCATGCATGCTTGTCATCATAGTCCAGAGGTGGCCGGTTCAGGCTGATCTCTGGGGCTCCCTGGCCAGCCAGCCTAGCCAACTTGGCAAGTTCTAGGCCAGTGAGAGGTCTTGTTTCAAAAAACAAGGTCAGTCGTGCCTAAATATTTGTGTGTGTCCTCTGTGCTCTACAAGCACAGCATGGAACACAGATGCTTTCCCTGGTGCACACACACACACGCACACACACACATGCACACACATGCAGGACAATAATGACAATAGCGAAGGCATCTTGGGCAAATGAAGAAGAGGGAACACATTCTGTGTGCGTTTCAGGGAAGAGTATTTCATGGGGTGGGGGGAATAAATAGTGTAGGAGCTGGCTGAGCCTGTGGCTCAGTTGGTGGAGTGCTTGCTTAGCGTGCATGAAGCCCTGGGTTTGGTTCCCAGTACAGAACTGGGCTTAACACGGACTAGTAATCCTAACACTCAAGGTCATTCTTGGCTACCTAGGGAATTCAAGGTCAGTCTACCTGTGACCACACCTCACGAACAAATGAACAAACAAACAAACCCACAACAACAATCCCTCCTGACGGCTTTGGCCGGAGGCTTTCTGCACACTTTGAAACACTTTCCCACGCATCTTAGCATCTACACTGCTCTATCCACAAACTTTTCACCTTACTGCTAAAAGCACCTGATTCTTGTTTGTTTTTTCCTTATAGCGCTTCCTACTTCTGACGTGAGATACAGTAGCCGAAGAATTGAGGTAAGATTAGTGCCAGCGTTTCTGACTTGATTAAAAACAATAAGCTCCATCACAATCCTCAGTGTCAAATCCTTAGTAACAGTGTGGAGGAAAGCTTTAAAAATTAGGATTATTTTATGGAGAAGTCAGTTATTCATGGGAATATTATCCCTTGCTCTGTGGGCTACTTCTCTGGGCAGTTTCCTGCTCCCTGCTTAGTAAGGTGACCGATCTCTTAGTGTTAAGGGCTCCTGCAGGCATTGCCACTATCAGGAAAGGGACCAAGGAAAGATAAGAATGAAAGTTGGGGAGGAGGCCGTTTTTTTGCAGACACTGGGTCAAGACCTCCAGGGACTGACCCTGTGGCCTATTTTCTTACACATTTAAACATAGTAGAACTTGTGACCTGTGACCTTTTCAATAAGAATGAATTCTGTTGACTGCTAAGCAGAGTTCATCTGTGATAAGCACAAGGATAGATTCTATTGGTGGAGAATGCAAAGTTCATGGGGCCTCTTTCATAGAGATGCATTCTTTTCCCTTGAGAAAAAGTTCAGGGTTAGTGCCTAAACAATGCTTAGAATACTGGGGAATCAAGAAGCCTGACTCATAGAATAGCAATGGGCCACCAGGCTGATCGGACACTGTTTACTCTGTCATTCCAGGTGACTAGGCGTCACCCATTTTTTTTTCCACTGAAGAAAACAGGTCCATGTGATTGGCAGTCCTGGTTTCTCCAATGCTTATTTGAAGCTGTGATTCCTGCCTCTTAGTTTCCTTTCTTTCTTTCTTTCTTTCTTTCTTTCTTCCTTCCTTCCTTCCTTCCTTCCTTTCTTTCTTTTTTTTGGTTTTTTGAGACAGGGTTTTTCTGCGTAGCTTTGGAGCCTGTCCTGGCACTAGCTCTTGTAGACCAGGCTGACCTCGAACTCCCAAAGATCCACCTGCCTCTGCCTCCCCAGTGCTGAGATTAAAGGCGTGCGCCACCACCGCCCGGCTCCCTCAGTTTTCTTTCATTCAACTCTTTGTTTGTTTCTTTGTTTATTTATGTATTTAACTTCTTGAGGCAGGGTTGCACTATGTAGCCCTGGTTGGCCTCAAACTCACAGAGATCCAGTTCCTCCTGCCTCTGCCTCCTGAGTGCTGAATGCGAGGTGTGAGTTACTACACCACTCAAGTCCCAGGTAATTCTTTGCCATTCACCTCCCACCCCCACGGTGGAGAGTTTTTCCTGCTTCTGTAATTTAAAAGGAAAGTTTCTGGGAAGATACTCATCATTTTTCAGTTTTTTCAGTTCTCCCCTGGCCTTCAGTGTTATAGGAGACATAGAAACATCTGTGCACACCTGTGCATCAGTATGTGAGAAATACTTGTGCACACCTGTGCATCAGCATGTGAGAAATACCTGTGCACACCTGTGCATCAGCACATGAGAGATACCTATGCACACCTGTATATCAGCACACAAATAATACATGTGCCCACCTGTGCATCAGTACATGAGAGATACCTGTGCACACCTGTGTACTAACACATGAGAGATACCTGTGTACACCTGTGCATCAGCATGTGACTGATATCTGTGCACACCTGTGTATTAGCATATGATAAAGACACTGTGCACATCTGTACATCAGCATTGAGAGTGCCTTTGAAAGAGACTTCCTAATACTGGGAGACTCCTCTCTCTCTCTCTCTCTCTCTCTCTGTGTGTGTGTGTGTGTGTGTGTGTGTGTGTGTTCATGTGCATGTGGCCAGAGGGCAACCTCAGGTGTTGTTTCCTGGGCACTATCCACCTTGCTTTTTGAGACAGGGTCTCTCACTGGCCCATTACACTATGTTCTTCAGTCAGCAAACTCCAGGGATCTGTTTTACACCCCATCCCAACACTGGGATTCCAAACTTGTTTCACCCTTGCTAACCTTTTAAATGTGGGGTCTGGGGACTAAACTCGGTTGTTTGTACTTGCAAGGCAAACACTTTGCTGACTGAGCTATCTCTTCATTCTTTATTTCCTATTTTTTTAGAAATGGGGAAAAAGTCAGGCAATAAAATTGAGGGAATATGTTTCACCAAACACCTGAATTTCTAATATCTGGGTCTTTTTCCTACCTGCTTACAACTGAAAATTTAAGTTATAGCTCTCAATCACTATGAGCAATTCATGTTTATAAATGATCTGATATAGTTAAATATAGAGTTTGTATAGATGAGAAAATGTCACAAAGATAAAACACCCACTTGAGGACTTTATAGCTTAACAGGCTCAAATGTTATAGTTTGCATTACACTGCCCCCTAGAGGTTAGAACTAATTAAAACTAGCTGAGTTTGAAATACTTTGGAGGGCAAAGGAGAATAAAGAACTATTGAAGAGACTGGAGAGATGACTTAGCGCTAAAGGACACGTGCCACTCTTGAAGACCTGGGTTCAGTTTTTATTATGCATATAGTAGCTCACAACAATCTATACTCCAGTTCCAGGTGATCTAACAGACACCCTTTGGGCAGCAGTCATTCATACACATTAAATAAGTATTTTTTAAAAAGGGTAATGAGGTTGTTCTTTTTTGTTTGTTTAGAGCTCATCATGATGTGCAGACTGTCTTCAGACTTGCTCTGTGGCTGAGAATAACCTTGAACTCCTGATCCTTGGGTTTCCACTTCCAGAGCCCTGGGATCACATACATGCACTACCACATCCAGTTTATGGGCTGCTGGGGATGGGATCCAGGGCTTTGTGCATTCTGGGAAAACACTACCAACTGAGCAGCCTAGCCAGCTCTAACCTTCCAATTCTAAAGCTGTTCCCAACTAAACGACTCAGCACCGCACTGATGAGCGTTTTGTTCCTCAAACCCTGAGTTCATCCATCATGGAAGGACTGTTATAGGACATGTGACAAGTTTAAATGGATCTCAAGAGGGTTCAAAACATTTTAATCAATCCTTTGGAAACTAAAAAGAAAAGAGAAAGAAAATATTCCTCATCTTAGAACTTAGCATTTAAGTTTCACACCTTTAATCCCAGCACTCAGAAAGCAGAAGCAGGTGGATCTCTGAGTTTGAGGCTAGCCTGGTCTACAGAGTGAGTTCCAGGACAGTTGGGCTACACAGAGAAACTGTCTCAAGAAAACAACAACAACAACAAAAAACCAAAATAACAAATTAATTATATATATATATATAAAACCATGAGTCATGCCATATAAATTTTAACTTTGAATTTTTTTAATTTGGTAAATATAGGTGTTTTGTCTGCATGCATGTCTGTGCACTGTGTGCATGCGTGGTGCTGTGGAAGCCAGAAGAGGGTGTCAGATCCCCTGGGACTAGAATTACAGACAGTAAACCACTAAGGAAGCTGCTCCCAGAGCAGCCAGCATTCAGCCACTGAGCCATCTCTCCAGTCCCCTAATTTTAGCTTGAAAGAAGGATTTATTTTGTTATTTTTAATTATGTTTACATATGTATGTCTGTGTATGTATGCTGTGTGCATGCAAATGCCTGAGGAGGTCAGAGGCATCGCGCCCCCTAGAACTGGACTTACAGGCAATTGTGAGCCACCCAACATGGGTGCTGAGAACCAAACTTAAGTCCTCTGTAGGAGTAATCCTTACTCTTAATTTCTGACCTATCTTACAGCCCCTAATTACATCTTTTAAAGGAATTGCTTAATCTTGGTTCTGAAAAGTACTAAGAATGATATTTTAGTTTTATATTGATTTTCCCCCTCGTTTTTGGTGTTGAAGATTCAAACTAGGTTTTCATGTATGATAAGCATACACCATACCCCTGAACCAAATTCCAAGCTTGGAGATGTATTTTTTTAAGATATTTATTTTTATTTTGCTTGTGGTGTGTGTGTGTGTGTGTGTGTGTGTGTGTGTGTGTGTGTGTGTGTGTGAGAGAGAGAGAGAGAGAGAGAGAGAGAGAGAGAGAGAGAGAGAGAGAGAGAGACTATGTTCATGTAGAAATCAGAGGACAGTTTGGGGGAGTCAGCTCTCTCCTTCCACCATGTAGATTCCAGATTCCAGGAATCAAACTCAGGTCACTAGGTTTGGTGGCAGGAGGCACCTTTACCCAACAAGCCATCTTGCCAGTCCTGATTTAGGTTTTATTTTATGTCTGTATGTATTCATTTGCTTGTTTGTTTGCTTATTTATTGGCAAGTAGTCTATCCCAGGCTGTATATAGTCTATGCCTTACACTTCTCTGGTCCTCCTGCCTCTACCTCCCCTGCATGGGGTTAAGGAGTTCACATGGTGCCCTACTTACATGATGCTGGGGATCAAACCAGGGCTTCATGCATGCAGAGAAGCACTCTACTAACTGAGCTCTACCCCAATGTCAGATTTTGGTTTTAAAATTGTGATCTTGCTGGCTGGTGATAGTGCATGCTTTTAATCCCAGCACTCAGGAGGCAGAGGCAGGCAAATCTCTGAGAGTTCAAGGGCAGCCTGGTCTACAAGAGCTAGTTCCAGGACAGGCTCCAAAGCTACAGAGAAACCCTACCTTAAAAAAAAATTATGATCTTTCTGGCCTGTTGACATATTGATGTAGCCGGATGTGGCTAAGTGGTAGAGCACTTGCCCAGTATGCACAGGCCCTGTATTTGATCCCCAACTCTGAAAAAAAAATGCGATGGAAGCAGAGGCAGGCAGATTTCCGAGTTTGAGACTAGCCTGGTTTCTGACTTTAAGTCAGGGAATATGGTATTTAGATATTTTTCTGCATTTATTATTTTCTTTCTCTTTTTTTAGTTTCTGCTGCCACCACTATCACTCTTGCCCATGAGATCTTGTGTCCTCGATATGGAGAGCAGTCACAAGTTCCCAAGACATAGGGAGAGAAAAGTCCCAAGCCTCACCCCCTCTGTACCTAAACTCCTGGAGCCTCTTAGCCAGTCAGCTGAGTTTAGCTCATCAAAGAACCATCAAGATGTCACACGGAAGGGTCCAGCAGAACAGAGCCTCAGGGCTTCTGACAGCGCCATTTGGTCTAGAAACTTGTTCTCTTTCCAGAAGGTGAACCATTCCAGAAGACAGGGGGGTGTGGCAGAAAGTTGGCGATCCCAGGAAACCGAAGGATGGGACAAAACTGAAACCTCTTGCTTGGAAGAAGGGCCAGCTTTGGTTTCCTGTGAGAGTGTCAGTGAAGGCAACCTTCCCATGGGGAAGGAGAGGGGTGGTGAGTGTTATGCTAGTGAGGTGAGGACAGGGGGTGAGAACTCCCAATATCCTTCATCAAGCAAAAAAGAGGGCTCAACAGCCAGAGCGTTTGAACATGATTCAGAAGTTGTGTATACCACTCTCAGCAAGCCACAGGACGCCTCGAACATGGAAATAACCCCTGCTGAGGAAAAAGAGATCAGACATGAGAAAGGTCCTGATTCCAAAAGCAACTCTTTACCCAAAGCTGGAGCAACGGAACCACACGCTGTGTTAGAAGAGGTTAGTGTTCTTAAGGATGTATCCAGTATGAATTCTGATGGCCCCGCTGAGGAGCTCCTAGAAGGTCACACAGACACAGAACAGAACAAAAAAATATCGGCAGAGGAATCAACCAAACCAGAAACGAATGGAATGGTGCCTCTTATCCAAATCGCATTCCCTGGAGAAGGAACATCCAAGGAGCCAGCCACAGCCAAACCGAACCTCCAAAAGAGAAAGCACACAGTGCAGAATAGCAAGAGTTTCAACACACTTGCTCAACAAGAGCAGGACAAACTCCAGGCAAATACTCACAGAGCCAAGTTGGATTCAAGGACCAAAGCAAGAAACAGACCGCCTCCCACGCTCGCCGTTTCTATTCAAGCTCCCATTAAGCCCAACAGACACACAAACAACATAAAAACTCAAGTTTTCCCTGCTTTGGAACTCACGGACCCCAGACCTCAGCTGTCACCCAAGTTTCAAAGGAGAGTACCTCTGACGGAAAGGAAGAAATCAGTGCATCAGATCCAGAAACCTAAAAAGCAAGCATTTCCTCGAATCAGTAAAAACACAGGTATAAAAAAACCAAGTGTTCCCCTCTCGGTTGAAACAACAGACCCAAGACAGCACTTCCTGGATTTGAAGTATAGTGACATGTTCAAAGAAATCAATTCAACTTCCAACGGACCAGGAATCTACGAGATGTTTGGGACTCCTATTTATAGTCACATTCGGGAGGCAGAAAGGCATGAACACAGATATTACCATGAGATATGCAGAGTGCCATCGGGCCGATGCATCGCCAGTAAATGTCAGCCTTCCCAAAGTGACAGAAGCCGCAATAGCAGAGCAAGACTTCTTCAGAAGAGGCCACACGTTAAACCCCCAAAGTCTTCCGTTGGTCTCAAGGAAAAGCACAGAGGGTTAATTTCTAAAGAAAAGGGTTGCAAGGCTTCGGGTAGCCATGCAGAGGATGGCATTTCAGAACCAGATTGGCAGATGAAATCTTCAGGAAATGGCTTTCTGTCTCCCAAAAATGAAGTTCAGCTCTCGAGCTTGACACCAGTCCCTGAGCAATCCCCTGAAGAGAAAGAAACCCCTCCTGTCTCGGATCTGTCCATTGTTGAAGAACTCTCCACGGAGGAAGGTGCGGATGAAGGAGGCATCTTTACCAGTGACATACTGACCCAAAGCCTTGGAGATCTGAAGGGGCTTGAACAGCTACACCACCAGACCCTGCTCGCCCCTTCAGAAAACAGCTGGGCTGTGCTTAGCAACAAGAGTTTAGGCAAGCGCGTGTCACCAGAAACACAGGATCTAGACCCTCTTGACAAAGTAAATGCCGACCAGGTGTTCCTGGATTACCTGGAAATCGATAGTCTTTCAGACAAGTCTAAAACACCCGTGAGCTTTTCGAGTTTCTCTTTCCACGAGAACCTGGAAAGCGCACCTTCCCCTACAGAACAACACTGGACATGTTCTTTGGATCAGGATAGCTTAGAAAATAACTCTGTCACATATCAAACATTTGGAAATAGCTCACAAGAAATCTTAGACCCAGTAAAGAATGAAGAATTGACGGATGAGTTGCTAGGTTGTCTAGTTGAAGAACTGTTAGCACTTGATGAGACAGATAACGGCTCTTGCCAGAGAACGACAAATGAAGCAGACGCTGCAAACTTGAACCTTGTCTTCAGTAGCAGAGGGAATACCATCGAAGAGCTGGACAGAGAGACAACAAGCGTCAAACTACAGGTTGGTCTGATTGGAATCAGAGGTGCACTGGGTGGGAAGGACCTTAGAGGCAATCTGGTTCAAAACCCTTATTTTTAATTACACGTATTTTTTTTGTGTGTGTGTGTGCTTGCAAGTGCATAAGTGCGAACACATGTCACATGACATATGGGTAGAAGTCAGAGGATTCCTTTTGGGTCTTCTCTCTCCTTCCATCAGTTTGACTCCTGGGATCAGATTTAGATCATCAGGCTTAGTGCCACCTTTCACTGAGTTAGTGGTTCTCAAATTCCGAATGCTGCAACCTTTTCTCATAGCATTATTTTGTGACTTCTTCATAACCGTTATTTTGATACTGTTATGAATCATAATGTAAACATCTGGTATGAGACCACTGTGGGGGTTGGGACCCAGAAGTTGAGAACCACTTCACTGAGTCATCTTGCTGGCCCCTAAAAATCCTTATTTTTTAAATAAAGAATCATGAACCCCAAATAGTAAATTTTTCTTTTTGTTTTTTGAGACAGGGTGTCTTTGTGTAGCCCTAGCTGTCCTGGATCTCTCTCTGTAAACCAAGCTGGCCTCGAACTCAAGGAGATCCGTCTGCCTCTGCCTTTGCCTCCAGAGTGCTGGGATTAAAGGCATGCACCACCACCACCAGGCAGGCTACAATTCTTTACTGTGTCTGTTTCCTTCTTTGAAACAAGGCCTCTTGTAGCCCGGGCTGGCCTTGAACTCATTATGTAGCTGTGGATGACCTTGAACTTCTTTTTCTTTTTTAATGAATTTATTTTACATCCCAACCACAGTTTCTCTCCTCCCTCCTATTCCCTCCACATCTACACTCCCTCTGAACCCACTTGTCCTCTGTTTCTGTTCAGTAAGGGGCAGTCCTCCCATGGGTATCAGCAAAGCATGGCATGTCACCTTGCTGTAAGACTAAGCACTTCCACTTGTATTTAAGCTGAGCAAGGCAATCCAGTATGAGAAACAGGTTCCCAAGAGCCAGTCAAAAGCATTAGGGACAGACCCTATTCCCACTGCTAGGAGTCCTACAGGTAGGCCAAGCTACACAACTGTTACATATATGTAGAGGGCTTTAGGTTGGTTCCATGTAGGCTCCAGGCCTTGAACTTCTAATCCTCCTGCTTCTGCCTGGTTTATGTGGTGCTGGGGATGGAACACGGGCTTTGGGAATGAATGCTAAGCAGGGACTCTACCTGTTGAGCCACATTCCCAGTTCTCATTGTGGTCTTCTGGAATTTAGCTAGTTTGACGTGCTACCTTGAGATCACCTGGAGTAAATTAACAGAGCAAAACTATTTAAGTAGGTCGGTATTTGATCAATGATGACATTTTCAATCAATGGCAGATAATTTCCAATGATCATCAGACAGTTACAAAGTTGACAGTCAGCTCTAGACCCTCATGATTGCTTAACAAACAAAAACAAACAAAATCTCACGATATTTGAAGTAAGTTTATGATTTTGTGTTGGACCACATATACTCATAGCTGCTCTAGGCTGCACACGGCTGTGGTGAGCTGCATGCGGGTGCGGTGGGCTGCACGTGGGTGTGGTGGGCGGGTGTGGTGGGCTGCAGCTGCACGCGGGTGGGGGGGCTGCATGTGGGTGTGGTAGGCGGGTGTGGTGGGCTGTGGCTGCACGTGGGTGTGGTGGGCTGCACGTGAGTGTGGGGGGCTGTGTGGGTATGGGGGGCTGCGGCTGCACAACGCAGGTGTGGTGGGCTACGCGGGTGTGGTGGGCTGCATGCAAGTGGCATTATTTGTAATCACAACATCTGGGGCATAAAGGCAGTAGGGTCAAAAGTTTGAGGTCATCCTTGGTTACATAGTAAGTTGGAGGCCAGCCTGGGCTACCTGATACCTTGTCTCAAAAAAGGAGGAGGAGAAGGAAGAGGAGGCAGATCTCTTGTGTTCTCATCAACTTCCCACAACAAGCCAGAGTTTAATGGTAATTCTTTTCTCATTTTCTCAGAAGTGTATTAATGGGTTCAGGATATATGACAAGGAGGAAAACTTTCTGAACTCAAATGAAAAGAAGACGCTTTCTGACAAGAGTTTAAAACACGAAGAGGCTGTGTTCTGGACCAAGGGTGAGGTCCTTGGGAGAGGAGCGTATGGCACAGTAAGTTCACCTTGAACCTCGATGCTAGAACTCTCCACCTGTCCCCATCACTCTGTCCCCACTCTCTGTACTTAGATCATTTTCAGCTGGAAGCCGCAGAAAAACCCAGACTTCCTTCAAGAGGAATATGTTTCTTTCTTTATGTATCTGAAAGGTGTGGAATTGATTTGATGTTGGCATGGGTGGTTTTAGAGACTTAATCATTTCCTCAAGATGGGCCGTCTCACAGGCTCTGCCCTGACTCTTGCTCTCAGGCAGTGACCCATTGCACTTCCAGCCTCTCTTCATTCCAAGTTCAAGCCCTGCCCTAACTTGTTTCTTCATTGCTTCCACAAGACACCGAACAAAAGCAGCTTAAGGAAACAGTGATTCATTTTGGCTCACAGTTGGAGAGTCTAGTTCACCACGATGAGGAAGTCCTGGTAGCAGGAGCGTGAGGCAGCTGCTCACAGGGCATCCACAGTCAGGAAGCAGAGAGATGGATGCTGGGGCTCAGCTCCCTTTTACTTTTTATTCAGTCCAGGCCCCCAGTTCATGGGATGGTTCCAGCCACATTCAGGGTTAGTTAACCAAATTTAGAAATTCCCTCACAACATGCCCAGATGTGACTCTCGTAGATGAATCTAGATTCTGTCAAGTTGCTAGTCAATAGTAGCCATCATCACGAACCTATTGGGAAGGAAATCTCTCCCTCCAGAGGCTCACTATAGCACTGGAAACAGGGAGACTTACTGCCCGGGGGCAAACTCAAATGCTGTTCTTTGTGTTTGGGGAATTGCATAAACGACCCCCTAAAGTTTTGGTGGTCTAAAGAGTACTAAATAGGTGAAAAAAAGACTGACCCTAACCCAAATCTGTGGGTCTTTAGCTGGGGACACTTCAGGAACCCACAAGAAGGTGAGATGAACATAAACCCCAGAGCACATCAGAGAGCACATTACAGGACCTTCTTCCTTCTCTCTGGAGGACTCTATTCTGACTTAACCCTGGTGTATTCTTTTGGTGAGGGGCTTTCCCAGACCAGCACCTGATATTCTCATCAGAGAAATACATGAGGCAAATGTCATGTCAGTTTTAAGGGAGGCCGGAGGGATGGCTCAGTTTGTAAAGTGCTTGCTTTGTGAGCATGAGGACCCAAGTCTGATCCCCAGAGCTTAGATAGAAATTGGGTGCTGTACCATACACCTGCAATCTCAGCACAGGGGAGGAAGTGACAGGAGGGGCCCTAGGGCTCAATGGCTAACCTAATTGGAGAACTCTGTTTAGAGAGAGAGACTCTGTCTCAAAATAAATAAGTAAATAAATAAGAGAAGCAATTGAGTGAGACATCTGACGTCAGCCCCTGGCATCCATTTGCACACACAACTCCACAGACACATCTGACCACATCTGGTGCAGTGAGACACACTGTAATCCTAGCACTTGGGAGGAAATGGCAGAAGAATCAGGAGTTTAAAGTCATCTTCAGTTACAAAGTGAGTTTGAGGCATCCTAAGTACATAAGACATAGTCTTCTAAAAGCAAGAGAAAGGCTGGAGAGATGGCTTGTTAGTTAAAAACACTTTCTGTGCTCCCAGAGGACTTGAGTTCCATTCCCTGCCTCTATCCATTGGGCAGCTCATAACCATCTACAACTCCAGTTCTAGGTGATTCAACTTCTTCTGCCACACACACACACACACACACACACACACACACACACACACACGCACAGAGATGTGTGTGAGAGAGATACATGCAAGTAAAATACACACATAATTACATGAATAAAAATAAAAAGACAATCTTTTTCTAGACAGGGTCTCACTATGTAGACCTGGCTGACCTGCAACTCAGTAGACTAGGTTGTCCTTGAACTGACTGAAATCTCCCTGCCTCTGCCCACATGGTGAGATAAAGGCACGTGTCAAGATGCCCAGCTTTAAAAAAGCAAGATAAGCAAGCAAAAAGATCATACAAACTCATCTAAAAATACATGGCTGGGGGATGATAAATCAGTGTGCCACCTGTTCATCACGCTTGCTCACTGCCATCTCGAATGCAGAGTTTGCTTAACTATGTATCACTCAAGTCGGGGATGGATTGACTTAGAGGACGAAATCAGTTTGGGAAGTGAGGAAAAGGGCACTTTTGAATACACTGCGCTGTCATAAATTTAATAATACGTACTGGCTTGTTTGTAGGTTTACTGCGGGCTTACCAGCCTAGGGCAGCTGATAGCTGTAAAGCAGGTGGCCCTGGATACTTCTGATAAATTGGCTACTGAGAAAGAATACCGGAAACTGCAGGAGGAGGTGGATCTGCTGAAGGCTCTGAAGCATGTAAACATAGTGGCTTACCTAGGGACATGCTTGGAGGAGAACACAGTGAGCATCTTCATGGAATTTGTCCCCGGTGGCTCCATCTCTAGTATTCTACACCGCTTCGGGCCCCTGCCTGAGATGGTGTTCTGTAAATACACAAGACAGATCCTGCAAGGCGTTGCTTATCTCCATGAGAATTGTGTGGTCCATCGAGACATCAAAGGAAACAACGTCATGCTCATGCCAACTGGAACAATAAAGCTGATTGACTTCGGCTGTGCCAAGCGTTTGGCCTGGGCAGGCTTAAATGGCACTCACAGTGACATGCTTAAGTCCATGCGTGGGACGCCATACTGGATGGCCCCTGAGGTCATCAATGAGTCTGGATATGGAAGGAAATCAGATATATGGAGCATCGGCTGCACCGTGTTTGAAATGGCCACTGGGAAGCCTCCTCTGGCTTCCATGGATAGGATGGCAGCCATGTTTTACATTGGAGCCCACAGAGGCCTAATGCCTCCTCTCCCCGACCGGTTCTCAGAATCTGCTGCAGACTTTGTGCGCTTGTGCCTGACCAGGTAAGAAAGTCAAAGAAGGGAGAAGAAGATACCTAGAGACTAGAAGCAGTTATTCCCTTTGTGACATATTGCCATTCAAAGTCCTGTTTCAGGGGCTAGCGATGAGTTGGTGGAGTGCTTGTCTAGCATGCCCAAAGTCCTGGGTTCAATCCCCAGTACCGCATGGGCATGCTGGATGCCTGTAGAATCAGCACTCAGGAGGTGGAGGTATAAGGATCAGAAGTTCAAGGCCAGCATGAAACGTGTGAAAGCCGGTCTCAAGAAACAGACACACCCAAACAGTACAACCACCTACTTTTAAAGGTCTTTCAAACTATGAATTCTTTTGGTTTCTTTGTTTTTTCTTGAGACAGGGTTTCTCTGTGTAGCCCTGGTTGTACTGGAACTCACTCTGTAGATCAGGCTGGCCTCGAACTCACAGAGATCCGCCTGCTTCTGCCTCCCCGGTGCTGGAATTAAAGGTGTGCGCCACCACTGACCAGTGAGTTTTTTTTTTTAAAAAAGTTAGATATTTATTTAATTCTTCTAACAAGTTAGGTTTAAAGAAATTTTTAAAAATTGACCACAAGGTCTTATGTAGCCCAGGATGCTCTCAAGCTCCACAAGTCCATGCTTAGCCAAGGAGAGCCTTGACTTTCTGATCTTTTTGCTTCCACCTAAGTACTGAACTATGGGTGAGCACAACCAAGTCCAGTTTGCACAGTACTTAGGACCTTGTATATGCTACACAAGCACTTCATCCACTAGCACAGCCCCGGTCTGTAGGTGTTGTTGTTAACCCTCACTTTACAGGGGAGCAAAGTGTGCGTCACTTGCTTGAGATTACAGTTAAAAGCTGGAGTTGAAGCTCGGGCCAGTCCATTGGATCAGCAGTTGTGCCTCCATCTTTATCTTAAGTTGATTAACTAATGTGTGTGGAGGTGTCTACGCCATGTGTGGATGCCTGAGAAGACTGGAAGAGGGCACCAGATCTCCTGGTGTTGGAGTTACAGGTAGTTGTGAGCCACCCGACATGGGTACCAGGAAATGAACTAGAGGCCTTTGCAAGAGCAACAAGAGCTGGTAATCACTGAACTGAACCATCTCTCAGTCCCTGTGCCTCCATCTTTATAATTACATCAGACTCATGCAGATCTTGGTAGTGGTCATGTTACGGTGTGCTGCTTCTAATGTGTTTTCTCCCTCTTAGGGACCAGCACGAGAGACCTTCTGCTCTCCAACTCTTGAAGCACTCCTTCCTGAAGAGAAGCCAGTGAGCATGCACCAACTTCCCAGTCTAGACTTCCCACTCCCACTCCTGGCTCTGCTGTGGGGAATGATGGTTAAGGGATGTATTTTCCTATTATAAATTCAACCTAGCCCAACTTAACCAGATCCTGCAGCATCAATGGCAAGTTTTAATTACAAACTGACCTTAAACTTCAGGCATGACTGTCTATGTGCAAGAGAAGAATTTCATAATAATAATTTTAAAAACCCACCAAAACCACATTCCAGTGTTTACAATTTTGATTGCCCAAGAGCTATCTCTATTGCTTTACATATTTCTTTTAATTTTTTTTTGAACAGGGTCTCACTCTGTAGCCCTGGCTGTCCTGGAACTCACTATGTAGACCAGGTTGGCATCAGACTCACAGAGACCAGTCTGCCTCTGCCTTGGAGTTTTGGAATGAAAGACGTGCATCACCATATCTGACTTACTTCCTTTAATTTTAATAGTTTAAAATAAATCGCACACATTTTACCTGATACTATGCTTATTTATTTGTGTGTGTGTCTGTGTCTGCTTATATGTGTTTACATGTGTAAATCAGAGGCTGACATTTGGTGTCTTCCTCTGTTGCTCTCTGCTTTATCTTTTGAGGCAGGGTCTCTCACTGGACCCGGAGCTCACCCATTGGCAAGACTAGCTGGCTTGCCAGCCCCAGGGATCCTGTCTTCACCTCCCTCGTGATTTTTTTAAAAAATTATTTTATGTGTGCCCAAGTGTATGCATGCACACCATATGAGCGCAGGTGTGCCCGAGTGTATGCACGCACACCATATGAGCGCAGGTGTGCCCGAGTGTATGCACGCACACCATATGAGCGCGGGTGTGCCCGAGTGTATGCACACACACCATATGAGCGTGGGTGTGCCCGAGTGTATGCACGCACACCATATGAGCGCGGGTGTGCCCGAGTGTATGCACGCACACCATATGAGCGCAGGTGTGCCCGAGTGTATGCACGCACACCATATGAGCGTGGGTGTGCCCGAGTGTATGCATGCACACCATATGAACACAGGGGTGCCCGAGTGTATGCATGCACACCATATGAGCACAGGTGTCCATAGAGGCTAGATGACATCAGATGCCCTGAAACTGGAGTTACAGGTAGCTGTGAGCCACCTGATAGGAGTGCTAGGGATTGCACCCAGATCCTTTGCAAGAGTAGCATATGCTGTTAACTCTGCTGAGCCAGCTCCAGCTCCTCCCCACTGATTTTCCAACTTGGGTGTGGGGGATTGAATTCAGGTGCTCAATCTTGGATAGCAAGCGCTTTAACCACTGGGTTATCTCTTCAGCCACCCACGACTTAAATCTTCCAAAATAAGTCTGGAGGAAGTGGGAAAATTAGGGTGAGGGATCCTAGGGATTGCTGACTGTGATGGTGTGACCAACCTGGCACCTGGCAGAAATATATATATATGCGCCATACTTTAGGTATCAGACTGACTCCTGGAGCAATGGATCCCAAGAACTTGGAATATTCCCAGGAATCTTACAATGACCTTCCATTCTACAAATCTTAGGGTATATAACAGGAGGAGCTGAGGGCCTTGTATTCTTTCCATCCCTGAATGCAGAAGTCTTCAAGAAGCCGGATAGCTGTTTGCAGCTCTTCACTGCTAAGCCTGCCTTCTCTTCTGAGTTCTAGTTTTTAAAGTACAACTTTTTGGGGCTGGAGAGATGGCTCACTAGTTAAGAGCACTCACTGGCTATTCTTCCAGAGGTCCTGAGTTCAATTCCAGAAACCACAGGGTGGATCACAGTCATCCGTAGTGAGATCTAGTGCGCTCTTCTGGCTTGCCGGCATATATGCAGGAGGAACACTTATACATAATAAATAAATCTTTTTTTAAAAACCCATACTAATTTTTCTTTTGCTTCTCTGTATTTTTTGTTAATGCTTGATGCTTCCTCACGGTTTCTCCGAAGACCCCTGTATTGGCTACTTTTATGTCATTTTGATGTAAGCTAGGGTCACATGAGGAGGGAATCTCAACAGAGAAAATGCCTCTGTAAGATTGGCCTATAGGCAAGCTAGTTCCAGGACAGGCTCCAAAGCTACAAAGAAACCCTGTCTTGAAAAACCAAAAAGAAAAAAAAAAGATTGCCTATAGGCAAGTCTGCAGTACATTTTCTTAGTGATGGATGTGGGCCCACTGTGGGTGATGCCACCCCAGGAATGGCGGCCCAAGGTGCTAGAGGAAAGCAGGCTGAGCTGGGCGGTGGTGGTGCACACCTTTAATCCCAGCACTCGGGAGGCAGAGGCAGGAGGATCTCTGTGAGTTCGAGACCAGCCTGGTCTACAAAGCGAGTTTCAGGACAGACTCCAAAGCTACAAAGAAACCCTGTCTTGAAAAACCAAAATACAAAACAAACAAAAAACAAAAATAGACTGAGTCCGCGTTGGAGAGCAGCCAGTAGGCAGAGTTCCTATATGGCTTCTGCACCAGCTCCCGCCTCCAGGTTCTTTGCCCTGTCTTTCCTGTCCTGACTTTCCTCAGTGAAGGACTGTGATATGATAGTGTACGCTGAACTAAACCCTTTCCTCCCAAGTTGCTTTTCGGTCATGGTGTTTTATCAGAGCAATAAAAGCTACAACAACTCCCCTCCTCGCCTTTCTACAGCTGCTGCCCACCTCTATCCAGCCTTAAAGGCAGGACTTTTCTTACTGTCTCCCTCCTCCCAGCAGCTGTTGACATTTATCGCATGCCTGTCCTGTTGTGTTCCTTTCAATTTTTTAAAAGATGTATTTATTATGCATACAGTGTTCTGACTCCATGTATGCCTGAAGGCCAGAAAAGGGCACCAGACCTCATTACAGATGGTTGTGAGCCATCATGTGGTTGCTGGGAATTGAACTCTTAACCACAGTGCTATTTCTCCAGCCCATCTTTCAAACTTTTGTTTTTTGAGACAGTTTCTCTTTGAAGCCTGTCCTAGAACTCGCTCTATAGATCAGGCTGGCCTTGAACTCAGAGATCCGCCTGCCTCTGCTTCCTGAGTGCTGGAATTAAAGGCGTGGACCACCACTGCCTGGCTTCTTTCAAGCTCTAAATGGTCCTAGACTGTTAAAAAAAAGTTCAAATAATTCAATTATTTAATGTGTGGTCACAACCCCCAGGCTGCTTTCCCTGCAGTTTTCTAGTTACATGACTTGACAGCTGCTCTTACTTCAGTGAGTCAGGTTACATTCATAGGGAGAACTAGCTAAGCCTAAAACAGCATGTAAGCTTGTTAGAGAGTTCTGGTTACTTCGCTCGAGGTCACCTCCACTGTAGTTACTCAAGTCTTTTCATTATGAAGATTATAAGCACTTTTATATTGCTAGGCTATGTCTGATGTTTTGTCTACTAAACTTGTTTAAAGATTATGCTCAGCCAGGCTGTAGTACTGCATCCTGCTAATCCCAGCACTTGGGAGGGAGAGGTTTTTTTTTTTTTATTATTATTTAATTTAAAAAGTTTTTCATTTTACATACCAACCCCAGTTCCCTCTCCCTCCCCACTTCCCACCCCCCCCTCCATTCCTCAGAGGGGGTTAGGTCTTCCTTGGAGAGTCCACAAAGTCTGACACCAAAGTTGAAGCAGGACCAAGCCCTGTATCAAGGCTGAGCAAGGTATCCCACTATAGGGAATGAGGTTTTTGTTGTTTTTTGAGACAGGGTTTTCTGTGTGGCTCTGCAGAGATCTGTCTTCCTTAAAGGTGTGCACTACCACTGCCCAGCCAGAACTCACTTAAATTTGCTATTTTGAACTTTGCAGCAACTGACTACTTCTGTTCATGCCTGTTAAATCCTCTGGGGAAGCAGGGAGGAGCAAGGCATGTTTTCACTGCTATAGACCACAGCAAAACACATTGACTAACAAGTCAACCCCACTTCTGTGGATGTAGAATCCTGCACAATTTTGGATTAAAAACCTTCAGAATAGTTTGGTAGTGCTGGGGAGATGGCTCAGTGAGTAAGGTGCTTGGTGTGTAAGCAAGCATGAAGAACTGAATGTGGGTCCCCAGCCCCCACATAAAAAGCCACACAAGGTGGCATGCACATACAGCCCCAGTGCCAAGGCACAGCAGGATGATCATAGGGGCTCGCAGGCCTGTCAGGACAGCCAATTGGTGAGATTGTCTCAAAACATACATCAGTAAACAGTAAGGTACCCAATATCAACCTCTCACCTTCACACACATAGGCACAGTTGTTCACAAGGACACACGCAGAAAAACAAGCTTACTCCAATGTGTGTGTCTATATAGTTTTTCAAGACCAGGTTTCTGTGTAGCTCTAGTTGTCTTGGAATTCTCTGTAGATCAGGCTGGCCTCAGCCTCAGAGATCTGCCTGCCTCTGCTCCCCGAGTGCTGGGATTAAAGATGTGTGCTACTACATCCCATAGTTGACTTCGTTATGTTTAATCTTCCTATAAACTGGGGCTAATGCAAGTAAAACATAGTTAATCCCTAGGTACTTTTGTTTGGGTGGCTGCAGGTGCACATGTGGATAGGAATACGTTGACTTTTTCCTTAGGTGCTGTCTCTCAATTGTCTGGAACTCACCAAGTAGGCTATACTACTAGCTGGTCAGTGAGCCCAGAGATGCCTGTCTACCTCACCAACACTGACATTACTAACATGGACCATGAGCCAGTGCAGTTTTAATATTTTACCACTGTATGTTTGTGTGTGCATGTATGCCAGTGTGTATGTGGAAGTCTGAGCCCCAATTTTTGGGAGTCATTTATCTTCCACTTTGTTGAGGCTCTGTATATTCCAGGCTTAGGTGAACGGACTCCCAAAGGCAGTTCCTTTGGAGATACAGTGGCACTTGCCCCCCCCCCAACAAAAAAGCCCCCAAACTATTTAGGCTGAACATGGATTTTGGAGGAAATAGGCTTCTCAACTCTATCTTATTATCATTATGATTAACTTACTTTCTTTCAGGTAGGAAGTACTGGAGAACTGGTGGAGTAAGGGACATCTTAAAAAGCAGAGTAAATCCGGTGTAGTATGTAGTAGCTGACACTTGGAAATGCTGCTAAGGGTGGCTCAAGGCCAGTTTCAGCTCTGTATTGAGTTCGAGGCCAGCCAGCCTGGGCTACATGGGACCTTGCTTGTAAGAGAACAAAGCACAAAACCCAGTCCTTTACCCTTGGCCACCACTGTTGGTTTGAGGCTGACTCCGTACAGACCCTTCCTGGGTGAGCTCTAAGGTACTCGAATGGATGAGTCACTCACAACACAGCAAACTTCCCATTTCCCTCAGGAACTGATATTTAGGGTTCACATAACACGTAAGCCTTGGATTCGGTTGTCAATAAACAAACTTTATTAATAATAAATTCCTTATGTAATGAGAAGCTGAAATTCAATGGCTAATTCATGCCAGCATACACATTTTCTTGTTTCAGTCCATTATCCACAAGGGTTTTGAATATTCAAATTTCACTGTCCATAACAAATTGGTACTCCAGGGTTTTTTTAATCAAGGGAAGCTACTCATTATTGGGCCAATCAAATAACACAAACTACTAAATGGACTGGAGGATTTTAGGTGAGGCTTCCTCTCAAAACTTGGGAACAAAGGGAAGCTACAGAGTTCACAGGATTGACTTTTGAGATTATTGAATTGCAGTGAATGGACAAAGCTTGCTTTATGAGAACAGAACTGGCCCTACCCATGCAGTCTTGGGCATGTCAGCACACCTCAAGAATATGCCAGGCAGGAAAGATGGTGAATTATAGACCAGGAAAGGGGACTCACAAAGACCTGGCTGGGCACAATTTAAAACTGGAATAACAAAAGAACATAGCTGGAGCATGTCAGTACCACCAAGATCACTAATGATGAAGACAGGTATTTCCAACAAGTGTCTGACTCGGCTTCCACCTAACTGTTGGACTTGTACAGAAGCGCCTACATTCTAAACACACACCCTAGTATCAATGGTCTTAATATGGAGTACTGAAGAAAACCAGGAATGCATTCATGTTTCAACCCACCTATCTTAAAGCCACGTGCACAGAAGAATTAAACTGTGTCCTCTCATGCTCCCCTAGTGTGGGCTTTGCTGACTCTTCTCTATGTAAATGCGCTGAGTGGATCCTACTGTGCCCAAGACAGGCTCTTGAGGTGGAAACTGCTCAATCAAGAGAAATACCAAGTCAAAGAGTTTCCAGATTTTCCTCAGCAAAGAAATTCTCAGAATCTTCTGGCAAATTAAGCCCACTTTTTGAAGTCCTTTTTTTTGCTTAGATAAGACTGGAAATAACTTAAACACTGATCCAGGCATGGGTGGAGGCAGAAGAATGGATTAATTTAAAGCCAGCCCATATCCTTGTTACAGAGTAAGACTGTCTCAAAAAACTCAAACCAGAAAGTTTCCTCTTTCCTAGATGTTATCTAAATGAGCCATCTACATAATGCAGGAACAAATCATGTTCCTCCATGCATATATAGGTATGGCTTATTCCTCAAGCTGGCTAAGTAATAAAATCAAATTTTAATTTCTCAGATAAGAAAATATACTTTTTGAAACCTCTTAAGGCAAGATATTTGTAACTAATTAAACATTTCAAGCTGGTTCTCTAAAGTAAATCCTAACAAAGGGGACAGATAGGCCCAAAAAGTTTGGGAGTCCTGCATAACTTCTATCTGTTGGTACAAAAGATGCACTCATGACACCCTGTACCACGGAAGACATCTGAGAAGGCTGAACACTCTGAGTACCAGGTAAGACTGAGATGCACATCCACTGCTCTAAGGGTACCCGGGACTGGCACCGCTGCCTTTCATTGCTACTATCTGCAACTAGAAGACATGGCAAGGCCTTCTCTACCAGTGGACACTGCGACCAAGTTTGTAATGCAGGCCTCCTGGAAGACTTCTGCAAACAAACATTCCTTTGCTTTGGTCCCGAAAACTGCACGTTAGTAGATAAGGCAAATATTTAGGAAGCACATGTTGATTTTGGAAAATTGGTTGAGAGAGGTAGACAGGAAGCCTCTGGTTACAATGTGCTTTTGCAAAAAGGGTCACGAACCTAGGGAAACACACCTTTAGAATGAATCACTCTTTTATAGGATGATTTAAAGATAATGCTTTTTAATATTTTCAAGTATTAAAAAACTCATCAAAAATGTATCACCTTAACAGTACTTCGCACATGTGAAAAGTCACACCTAAGTTTGATACTATTTTGGTTATTTATGGCTACTTACAAGACTCACAATAGAATGTCCATTCACTGAGTCTTTTTTCTTTGGTAGAGTCTAATGGGACCATGCAGATGAACTATTTTATGCAAACAAGATGTTTCAAGCAAATTCATGATGATATGAAATGAGGGTTTTCCTTAGTGGAAAGGAAACTTAAGAAGATTCACACATTTTCCCCCATTGTGGTTTTAGCATCTTGTTCAGAGGTTGCAGAGTTGGAATAGTTCACACAATCCTGTAAAAATCACGACTGACTGCCTTTTAATAAATAGTCATTGTAAAGAATTACATTTACAGAGTGAAAAGTGAATACATAGCATTTCAAAGTCAATTCTGGAAGTACTAAGTGTACTGATCCATAGCATATACACTATCTGTTTAACTGTCCATCATTAGCACCAATAAGATTCAACAAAATTACCTTTATTCCCATACCTAAAAAAAAAAAAACCCAAAAACAACAAAAAACCAACACATTTCTGAAAATCCTTAGTGAAGTTTAACTATAGTCCCAGACCTTAAATATTCACATTGTTTTCTATGTCACACTGAAAGTAAGTTCACTACTTTTCTGGATACTCTTTACAAAAGCTGATTAAAATTCCTGGCATCACTCCCAATGATACAGTAGCATGACCACCCCATGTCAGTTCACATGATGCTCTGTCAAGGTTTCACATCTAAGTCACCAAGAACAAAACCCTCCCCTCCCTCACCTTGCACTGTTTAATTCTATGCTAGTCCTTGAATATTACCACAGTGACACTGTAACTGCATCAGAATCACCATGTTTATGATACAATAGTATACCACACAGCAACAAAATCACACAGTAACAGATTACTAATGTAAGACAAAACAGAGGGAGGATGAGCCTGCTAGGCTGAGTTCCCACAAAGAGGCTCCTGACATCCCAAATTCAAACAACATTGACAAAATAATCAACAATTTTCTTAAAAAAAAAAAAAAAACAAACCAAAAAGCTACTGGCAAATTAAGTAATTGCTAAATAAAAGTAGAGTACAAGGTTCAACTCTAATATTTACAAGCACAACATACTTGAATAAAATTACAATTGTGCACAGATCAGTGGCTTTATAACAAAACAGTTCATATACAGAGGAAAATTGTGATTCAAGACAAGTTGAATCCGACCCATTTTAAGAGACTCAACAGCTAAGACTTACCACAGAAATAAATTCAAGATTAGGCAACAGACAAGAGCCATACTATTGGTGCTTACACCAAAATTTAGACAAGTTGGTCTATCCCGACCAGGCGTCAGGTGACAGTGCAAGTGTCACCTCAATGAGAACCTACTAAGACGTGCAAACGAATGTAAAACCTCCAGCAGTGGCTTGCCTGAGGCTGGCCTTTTTCCTTATATTTTCCTGATAATGACCATAAGCTATAAATACAGGTACAATGCACAGTCAGCAATGTTTTCTTTTTATTGTTAGAATATAAAAGAATCAAGAGAGCATAGGTTAAGGAAGACTGCATTTACCTGAAAAAGAAATATGGTATCTCTCTCTTTCTCACCCCCACACTCACTCACTCTCTCTCTCTCTCCATGGGAAGAGTATATTCAAGACTATGGTGTCACTGCAAATGCTAAAGGAAAAGTGATCCCTGTTCACTGCTAAACTCTGTAGTGTCAAAGTTCTTGAAGAAATGGACAAATTCTCCACTGGGAGCTCCTGTGAGTTAAGTCACAGTCATCCTTACGCCCATTATTAACTGCTCTTCTATAGCACTGCAACAAGCCAACAAACATTTAAATGCACTTCACATCAAGTGTATGTAAACTTTATTATTTTTTTTTCCTCTTCAAGCCTTCAGAAATTAGGGGCTGACTCTGCAGCCAATCTGGTCAGAACCTCTGAAGGCAAACTGAGAGCTTCCCAGTGTTAAGGACCACCCGTGGCACCGCATCCCGTCTAGTAGTGAAGTGTCCCCTCAGCGGCTTCCAGTAAGGCCTAGAGTTTAAGGTTAACATAAAAAAGTGCCACTTGTGTTTTAGATTAGTGATGGACTCTGACGAGAGAAAATAAAGTTATTCTGTATATTGTTATACTTACAAGCAGCTCTGATCCTGAGTATTTATGGTAATATCTAAACATACAAAAATGTATGTACATTTTTTCTCCACTTTCTTGTAAACAGTTGTCAGTATTCTGTTTTATCCCTTTATCACTGAGACATGCAAACCATACATACAAGTATAAATACACAAAAGAAAAACAATTGACACTCATTCAAAGCCAAGCAACAACAAAAAATAGCTACAGTATTCAAATTATAAATAACAAAAGCTTGAGGCAGCTTAGATTCCTAGCAGCAGCCAGCCATTCACTAATGTTCTTAGCTGCATCTTCCATGCGTTTACAGTACTGGTAACACTATCGTGTGTGGAGACAGACTTGTTTACTATCATCTCTTCTTTTCAGAATGAAGAAAAAAGCAGCACTTACAAATATGGAAGCAGTGGCATCACTGCTGGATCAGGAGGAAATTTTCCATTCCAACCATTTTTAAATTAAAAAGGAAAGGAAAAGTTGACCTAAACAAATGATTACATATTCATTCCTTGGGCACTTAGCAGCGAGTCCAGCATGTCGAATGTGTCTTTGTAGTCCAAATGCTGGCTGCTTGTACTGTACTCGTGATTGGCCTCAGGACCGTGGGGCTCCACTGGTTTCTTGTCCAGTTTCACGAGGGTGCTGAGATGTCCGTAGCCCACCTGGTATGTGACAGGGGGAGGAGGGGGTAAGGGATGGTTAAAAACAGAGCTGTGAGAGGATAGATACTGCTTAACAGAGGAAGAACTAGATGAACTACCTGAACTTTTGGAACTTTTGCTCATTTTGGAGTGGTGGTTGTGGGAGGCATCGTTGATATGCAGCTTCTTCCTTGCACTGGAGCTGGAGGAGATGCCGTCGGGGCCAGGGCCCAGGCCCACAGGACTCCTCAGCACAGTGGGCGGCATCCCATCAGCAGCATGCTTAGCGCCTCCGCTGTGCATGTGCAAATGCTTGTGGCTGCTGTGGTGGCGGTTGGCAGGGTGTTCCTTGTGCTTCTCCTTGTGGTCTCTGCTGATGTGGGGGCTCGAGTGCTTGCTCTTCCCACTGCCTTCATCTGAAGAGCTGTGTCTTTCTGAGGATGACACTTTGATCTTCATCTTCAGCTCTTCTTTACTGGGACCTTTATCAGGGGGCGGGATAGGTATCCGTAACTTCAGTGATCCACTCTTTTCCTTTTTCTCTGCCATGTGTTTCTCAGGTTTGTCAGAGTTGGTGATGGGAAGTTTCATTTTAATGGGAGAAGTGACAGAACTGCCTGCGACTGCCTGGGCTGGCCCGTGTTTGTGCTGCTGCTCTGCATGGGCAGCTATATAATGATCCCTTGTGTCCAGGTCCAGGGTTTCCAGCTTCCGCTTTTCTCTGTACTTATCTAAAGACATTTTCTGAGGAACTACTCCAGGAACAGCAGGAACGGGCCCATGGTGCTTACTGCTCCCGGATTTGTGAGCGTATTCTTGCTTAGCTGATGAATGATCAGCAACTTTGTCTGGCCTATGATGTAATCCTGAATGCAGTGTCATAGAAGGACCCTGCTGGAAGCTGATATACTGGCTCCCAGAGAGAGTAGCCTCCTGTTTCTGTGTGTATCCTGGGTCTGTCCTGGCTGAATCTGGATGTTGAGGCCATTCCTGGTGTGACGACAAACTGTACGAGGTACTGGGCATTCCTGCTGCCAGCACTGATAAATTATCAGACGCACGGCTGTCTTGAACAGAAGTATTTCCTGAATTTAGAGGTATTGGAGCAGGGAACGTTGACGTTGAAGGTTTCTGGAAACTTGGGTTGGCAGGCACACCAGTGACACTATCTACTAAAAGGGAATTCTGGACCACAGATGAACCAAGCAGTGGTGTCTCTGATACTTGTCCATCTACTTTTGGTTTCTTAGCCATAGCCTAGTTAAATGAGAAACAAGAAACAATGACAGCACGGGAATTTAATACAAAAGTCTTTGCTTGTAAAACTCTACAGGAAGTATATTGAAATAAACTACCTGGACTCAAGCTCTAAGGCAATAAATGAATGTAACAGAAGACTGTAGGTTTTGAGAATTAGATACAGTTATATCCTAACCCAGGACTTGAGATAGTAACTGGTGTAGGCTTTAGCCTCACTTGTAAAGCCACGAGAATTTCCCCATGACTAAGAATAAAAATAATTAAAAGATATATGATATAAAGAGTCCACTAGACACAGGATTAAACAACTACGAGTACCTGCAGTCCAAGTGTGGCACACTGTATTGGGAAATACTGCAAGGCGCAGTATTTAATCATTCTGTTTCAAAGCGTTTGCTAGGCAACTGCTAGAGGAGTGACAGATTGATATATTTTTGTTAAATCCTGCCAATTCTCTTACCCTCCAGTTTCGAATCCTCTTCAACCTACTAGGCGTTTTCTCCAATATTTGTAGAAACTCATGTGTTAGCTCTAAAAATAAAATTTAAATTTAAAGCTTAGACGGTGCCTTTAGGATCTGAACTTCTCTCAAGTGGGCAGCATTTAACAGGGGGCCCTAAGAGCACATCTCTTTCACTGTTAACTTCCTATTCAGTCTTTAGCATACACAGAAGTAGACACAACTCTCAACTGTTTATTTCAAAACTGAATTCATTTAAAAAAGATCCCTCAGTAGAAAAAGACAAGATCTCCTGAGTAAATAGGGAGCATGGGAACCATGGGAGAGGGTTGAAGGGGAGGGGAGAGGAAGGAATGGGAGCAGAGAAAAATGTAGAGCTCAATAAAATCAATAAAAAAAAGAGAGAGAGAGAGAGATCCATCCCTCCTTCCCAGCATTTCACTTGCTTACTAAGAAAATACACTCTTGTGGAGGGTGGTAGTGGGAATCTCAACCAGACAAACAATATAGCAATATTTAACGTAGAAACGAGTCACCAATGGGTTCTTTAAAATTAGCAGGCGTAAGTTTGAGAAGAAGGTATTCATTTGTATATCCCTAAATGTATGTTTCCCCAACAGGCTTAATTATAAAGAGAAAGAATAGCTCTAAAATGAAGAACTCAACACCACCAGCGTTATCAAGTGACCAGCACGGTGGTAAGACACACTAAGTGAACACTGTCCCATGCTTTAAGAGGCAAGCAGTACAATCTACTTCTGCAGCGTTCTTGCTAACAATGCTCAAAGTCAGCGATGAAAAAAATATCAGACAAACTGGAAATCACTCTGTAAAGTCACTTATTAGTCCTCAAATCAGAAGCAATTAGAGAGAGAGCTCTGGTAGCCTGGAGGTGATCATCTGGACATTTCAACTGGATACAAATAGAACATAAAACCCTACACAGAGAAATAGGGGAATTCTGAACAGAACCAGGTTTAATCAGCACTATTAATACCAGTGTTAATCTCCCAATCTTAATAATCAAATATTATATAAGATGCCAACAACAGAAACTATCCATCCATCCATCTGCCAACCCACCCAAGCATTGACAGACAGGGACTCATGCAGCCTAGGCTGGCCTGGGAGTATGGCCTCAAACTGACTCTTCTGGCTCAATTCCTAGGGACTTCTTCACTGAGGTCTTTCTTCCTTAGAGCTAATCTACAGACAAATGAGATATAAACCACTTTACACATGCACCCACACTCACACGCAGAGACCCTCGTAATGAGGCTAATTAATCTAAGCTAATGATGTTTGGGAGCAGTTACTAAGTGAGTAGCTTCAGGAAGTAATAATAGTATAAATACTACAGACAATTCAAGACAACTCGACCAAAACAGAAATTATGGTACTATTTTAATATACTGAGTTCCAACTTCCAAATCAATAATGAAATTGAGCCTATGCCTATATAGAAGTGGAGGAAAATATAGGTGGCTCTTATGTCAACGATAGTAACAATAAGGTTATTATATCTTAGATGTGACCTAAAAACAAGAAAAAAGGCAGATAACTTATAATCTACTGCCTGCTAAGACAAGACAATGACACAGAAACCTGACTTTTTCAAGGTAGGGCAAAGGGGAGCAAATGAAAGGCCTTTACTGGTGATTTTTAGATTTTCTTTCCTCCAAATAAAACTGGAAAACAAACAAACAGAACGTTTAACCATTTAAAAATTGCATCTTCAGCTGGCCTTAGCTGCTTAGAGTATGATGCAGATACAAAACAGCATGAAAGGTGACCATGGGGGGTGGGGAGAAAGGAAATCTATTTCTCCCAAGAGGGAGAAAAAAAAATGCATGTTTTGTAAGTGGGGTAGGCCAACAATAGCCAGGCAAATATGACCTGCAGTCCCACTACTCGCTTATAAACTGCTTGTGGCTCCTGATGTGGAGCTTATTTACAATAGAAACCCTACTGCCCCACACACTCTAGAACTCAGGGCTCTGCACTTTCTATAGTAAAGTTAGTACTTTAATAGTAACCAAGGTAAACCCTGTCTCCCTCAGCCTTCCTCTTGTAAACAGAGACTGGAAGCCTAAAAACGAGCAAGCTGAAAACCTGTTTGTTGTCTATTTTCTTTCTGAAATCTAGCACCTGCTTGAGTGCCACTCACTCACCTTAACAATCTATCTTATTTTTTAATCAGCTACCACTTACCAGAGACCCTCAGATCTCAGGTTCATAACTGGTAGGACTTGTACTTAGTTTTCTCCTAATCGTTCCTAATTAATTAATAATGTAAGAGAACATCACAAGGAAGAAACCCGTTGGTCTTATGTTTCGCAGTTTATATAGGAAGCTAGTACCCAACTTTAAGAGTTTACACTTCTAAAAGTCCTTGGGATTGAGCCCAGGACTTTATCTTTTCTGAGTACACATCCATTACCTAGCTATACCGGGGTCCTAGTTGAAAAAACTGAACTGGTAAGTTATATCTCCAGCTTATTCTTTGTTTTTATTTCTTTGAGACAGGGCCTCACTGTGTATTTCTAGATGGCCTTGAGCCCAGGATCTATCTGCCTTTGTCTCCCAATTACTAAGATTAACAGTATGTGCCACCACACCCAGTCCATCTTATTCACGGTTCACCGACCTACAGTATTTAATGAGGCAAGGAGACAGATTAGAACAAAATACGTATATGAAAATGCCATAGTGAAACTCATTCATTACATTATTTTGTATACAAACGTCAGAATAATAAAATTTAATAATTCTATTTATTGAGGAACCCCAAAAAGGTTTTCTGTGTGAACTGCTGGTTAGTAAACATTTCATGGTTAATGTGGTTCATAGGTTCCTTATTGCAACGTACTCTATACTTTTAAGTTCTTCCATCAAATTACTAAAATGGAATTATATTCAGGCTGTAAAGAGACATTATCTTCTGAAATCCAAACACTAGTAAATTAAAGGACATCTGGGATTAACACTGGAGCCACTGTGGTGTACGTGTGGACTGACCAACACTGGCAACTGCTTCAGGTAGCTAGTGCATACACAGAAAAAGCTTACAGTATAGTCTTCACATAGGAAGGACCTCTTCCCTCTGCTTACCATCTAGCAGCTCTAGGGTAACCGTAGGGTCCACATATTCCCACCAGTGCTTTCCATCAGTTGACACAGGGATTTCCCAATTGGACCATTTGCAAGCCAAATGAATGCATACACATGCTATCACCGTGGGTTTGTACTGAAGACAGAAGGTCGTAAGATGCAAACTGGTGTAGAGTGGATTTAAAAGTGGAGGGCCACAAAAATTCAAAATATGTAAAACAAAGAAAAACATTTGCCAGTAAGACAAAAGCAAACATAAAATCAGAAGTGTTTTTCTTTACATAACGATATTCTATTAAGAGCGAACACTACTGAAAATTATAATAAAAAACCTTTACATAGATCATTTCCCTCATTCTCATCCCTCCACAGCATAGTAATATTTTATTTAATCGATTAATACTAATCTTTTTTTGTTTTAAAACCCAACAATTACACAAAGGTAAAACAGTATATTTACAATAATCATCATATACAAAATATAACCTTTTAAACCTTTTTTGTGGTAATCTTGGTTTGTTTTCTTAACATTATGAAAAAACGTAAAGACATTATAAAACAAAGCAATTTTAATGGCACAATCAAAGATCAGACCATTTGATGTAACTTAACAGCAAAAGTACTTCTTAGTAAATCAGAGCTGTTAGTCCCTGTTCATGGACATTTCTGTGTCCCTTCCAGCAAAGCCTCAAAGAAAACTTACCTTTTGCAAAAAAATTTCAAGGCTCAAAATAGGTTAATACTAAGAAATACTATCTTTACTTTTCATTATATACCAAAAATTGGGCACATGACATTTCATAGGCTAGCTTTTTAAGCAAAGTTTTTTATTAGGTTTTGGAGACAGGCTCTCATGTAGCCCAGACTGGCCTCAAATTCTCTGCATAGTCAAGGACAACCCTGCTATCCTGATCTGATATCCTGTCTCCGTCTTCTAGTGCTGGGATGACAGGGGCACGACAACCCTGGCCAGTGAACTAAGTTTTGCTACACCAAAAAGGTAGTTTGGTGTACTTCCGCAGTGCCCACTTAAAAAACTTTCCACATTTAATACCAACCCAGAACAGAATTATACATTTAATTTTAGAACCTCCTTCAAACTATTTTTCTAGTTTAGAATAGGTGAAACAGTCACTGAAGAGCCACAAACACATACTACATTTTCACTTTCTATAAATGGAAACCAGGACTTCTGGAATAAAGACTGTATCTCTGCAAGCCTAGGCACTGATGATACTTGACGACTTCTAGATTACTGTTTGGAATATTATCTAGAACAAGTCTCAAATCACATAAATTTTACTTAAGAAACTTTAGCAATTATTTTAAAAGACTGGATCAATGTGAAAATTAAAAAAAATGTCATTTAACTATAATTGTAAACTAGAAATAGCTTTATACTTACCAAGTTTCTAGGTTAAGTTTAGCTCTGTGTAATCTTTAGCTGCTATTCAGGCTACCAAGTTTAGACTTATGCACTCACAAATCGAGAATATGCCACCAGAAAGCACCACTACACTTCACAGTGTGCATTTAACCCCTCTGTGCCCAAAGTCCCTTGTACAATACACCGCAAAGCAACCAGGAAGGTACCACCACAGTAGATGGTCCAGTCTCCTGTTGCAACAAGGGCAAGAGACACGTTGAGGGGGCCCTGCATTAAAGGAAGCTATAGTGTGCTACAACAGTGCAACAAAGAGGGTCAGGATAACAACCTGTTGGTAGCCATGAAATAGGATGTCTGTGCCAAATCCTTGCTTGCTGTAAGAAAAGAAAAGAATGAAGACAAACAATATAATCAGCCTCAATGTGTAAACACCACGAAACTATCAATACAACAAAACATCAAAGATTTGTACACAAAAAGTAAATTTTACTTACTACTTACAAATATCACAAGAGCGCCATCATTTTCTATACTACTGAAAATCTTCAACAACATTCACTCAAATGTTTCTTGCTATCCCCCATAGATCTGAGAAACAAGCCGATTTGCTTTTAGCTAGGCTAAACTTGTTACTAAGTTAAGCATCTAGTCAGCTAAAAGTTGAAATAAAGCATTCTCCTGGATTTAAAAAAAACAAAAAACAAAAAGAAGAAGAAGAAGAAGAAAAGATTTTTGAAGGCTAATACAAAATACAAAGAGTTGCCTGCCAAACTTAATCCTGTCATCATATTTAGGTTGGCTTAAATTTCCTTCAAAATGGAACAAAACAACCCCCACCCCAAACTCAGAGCATAAACCTCAGTTCTTTATCATATTATTACACATTAACAAAAAGTAGGAAGCCCCACTACACTTGTTTTTTTAACTTACAGACTCCAATTAAAGATAATACCTAGAAAGAGGAGTTTTCTAAGGGGAGTAAAGATGCTTCCGACACTGGTCCCCAACAGGAAAGCAATTTTTAACTAGTTCTGTAAGACACTAAACAGTTTTTCTTCCCCTTCTCCTATCCCATATCCTTCCCCAAAGGAAGGACCTCACCAGCCCCCACCCCTTCTGTTCAAAATCACTGTTTACCTAGCTTGGCAGCGCCAAACCCCACCCTCCCTAGTCCCCAGACTCCTTCCCCCTCCTGGTTGTCACTCTTGGCACCTGAAATCCCTGCTGCCCCATGTGATCATCAAGGGAGGGTTTAACAAAAGGGACTGGGTCTGGCAGAGCTGTGCTAAGGAAGACTGTCAGAGCACCAGAGGTCTTGGAGGCAGTGTGACTTAAGTATGGTATTCTTTCCTGGTGGGGAGGGAAGGAGAGATCAGAGTGAAAGGTCCCTGTAAAATGACAACAGCCAATTCTGCAGCAAAGTAGCAACTGTCTCATCTGGAGTAGGAGGCGAGGGCTTTATATGAATCACACCCACCACCAAACAAACAAACACCCCACAAAATAATAAAAACATTCAATTGTGGTAACACATTTCCTAAGGACTGTATCTAAATTCAATAAACAGGAATGAAGGGAAAGTAGTCTTGTTAGTTCAAAGTTGTAACAGCAAAGGAAACAAAGACACTAAAGCTAAAAGAGCATCTTTAAAGGGAGGAAGCTCAGCTACCTCAAAGATGAGACAGATAGAGCCCCCACCCACTGTGAACTCTCTCTCTCTGAGGATGTATCAAATTTGCAGTTTTTTTAAGTGTTAATTTAAAATCCAGCTCTATTTCCTAAGGCAATACATACACCTTTGCTAAACACACACTAATGTCTTTCTTCATTAGGTTCCTGATTTAGAGTAAATTACATGGTCTGCTACCTTACAAAAACTATTCTTTCAAATTTTCAGGAAGATCAACCTATCAGCATTTCTTCTTAACTCAACATCTACAACTAGGTAAGTTAGCTATTTAAGTCTGTACTTTACTGTAACTAGGCAAGAGAATGTGCTACAAAATATATTTGTATGATCGTGAACAGGAACCATAATTAAAATATTGTGGTTTACAAAGTGATTTCACTGATAATGTGATCCTAGGATTAAAAAATATGAGTCTTGACTTGCAGGGTGGTGGTGGTGCATACCTTTAATCCCAGCACTTGGGAGGCAGAGGCAGGAGGATCTCTGTGAGTTAGAGGCCAGCCTGGTCTACAGAGTGAGTTCCAGGACAGCCAGGGCTGTTACACAGAGACCCTGTTTTGGAAAAAAACAAAAACAAAAAAACCAAAAAACAACCCCCCCCCCCAAATCTTAGAACTCTATTTTGTTAGGGTGTTGGTTATGAAGACCCTAGGCTTATTTTCCAATGTTGCCAGTAGCAAAACAAAGTACTATCTAGATATAAAATGAATTCAATTTAGAATGAATGAGACTATTAAGGTGTACACACACACACACACACACACACGCTAGCACGCACGCATGAACACTCTTCAAAACAACAAAAATCCCAAGGGCTTCAAAAGTCTTAGCCATTTTGTTTAAAAATTAACCTTAAAAATCCTGCAAATAAGATACCGAAAACAGGACCTTATCTTCAAAAGGAGGAAAAACATAGGACTGCTCCCCAGAGGCTGTGATGTACCCATAAACAATCCAGAACCAGAGAAGCAACACTGGCAACCTGTGGGAAGAGTTCTAGTACCACAACAAACACAAAGGGCTCCTGTTTACCTAAGGCTTAATAGAAACTTATGATGTGCTTTGTTAGTTTTCCCTATTATCACACAAAAGCAACCATATGCACTTGGAGAAACACAAACAGAAGTAGATGATATTTTGCCCCCTCCCCCCCCCAACTTTGGTTTCTCTGTGTAGCCCCGGCTACCCTGGAACTCACTTTGTGGACCAGGTAGGCCTTGAACCGATGGAGATCTGCCTGCCTTTGCCTCCCAGGTACTGGAATTAAAGGTATGTGCCACCACTCCCCAGCTTACATTTTCCCTTCTTAATAAAACCCAACAAAAGGCTAGAAGAATACATAGCATCCATACCAATCCTACAGGAAAGAAAACATCAATACTCATCCCA
This sequence comes from Ondatra zibethicus, assembly GCA_004026605.1. Taxonomy (NCBI): domain Eukaryota; kingdom Metazoa; phylum Chordata; class Mammalia; order Rodentia; family Cricetidae; genus Ondatra; species Ondatra zibethicus. The sequence continues at coordinate 83,220 of PVIU01002480.1, read as the reverse complement.
GATGGTTGAGGGACCACTCACCTCTTACTAACTGGGTGCATTTCACTACATCTGTGTGTGGGTGTTCAATGGTGATCTCAAAACCTGAAATGAAAAGCACTTTTTTTCCCAACTACTTACCACTACAATACTTGCCTGAGCAATGCAGCTCACCATAAGATGTCTAATACACTCTTCAGTATTAAAGAGAAATCCAAAGCCAACATTAAAGCTTCTCATTGCTGATATGTCCATTACCCTCCAGAATAAATGATAATTAGTTTCTCATGTCTCAATAGGAAAACAGACAATTATTTAAAAAATATCAAGGCCATCTTGATTTAAAATTCAGAGTTTTAATTCACCTGAGTTCAAATCATCAAATAATTATTATTATGGCAGCAGATCACACATTTTCTCCTTTTAACATTAAGAATCTTTGTTTCAGAAAGATGTGGGAAAAATTTTCTTATAAACATATCCATTGCCAACAGCAGCATCAAAGAACTTTACATACAACAGCTCTATTTATTTTACTGTTAAACCAAAGGAGCACAGTTATATCTCCTAATAAGAATCATGCGGACAGTGAGCTACACAGGCAGACAGTTTCTAAAAACAGCTTCAGAAATTCAAGGAAAAATGTTGGAAAGTTTTCAATGAATATCCAATCAGCTCTTCCATGTGGCAGGATTTTTGCTTTTACTACTTAGTATCTTTAGAATGCTTAGTCTAAAATCTAACAAATGAGTAATCAGTGTTTACAAATGTGTATTTTATTTACATCTTTCTTGTAATTAACTAGCAAAATTAAGTTTCAAACAAAGAGACGTTTTTAATGCATACTTAAATAGCATACATTCATTCTCTGAGTTTAGGAATGTGTCATAAGGCACGAACATCATGCAATGACTACTTTTGTTAGTGGCACTGGGGATGGAACACAGCCTCATGAAAACAGAAGTTGAGAGTTCCTATGTAATGCTTTCATACCATAAAAATACACCTATGCTTTATAATGTATCATATTAATATCAAATGTTTGTAATACATAATTTTGCAATTAAAACGTTATGTCAAGGGGCTGGAGAGATGGCTCAGTGGTTAAGAGCACTGATTGTTCTTCTAGAGGACCCAGATTCAATTCCCAGCACCCATGTGGCAGCTCACAACTGTCTATAATTTCAGTTCCAGGGGACCTGACACCCATGGCAAAATACAAATGCACATAAAATAAATAAATTTAAGAAAAAAGTTATGTCAAATAATTGGATTCTAACTTCCACTTTTGTATCTTTTGATAAAACTTAATTCATGTGATTTAAATAAGTTACTTTTATAATAAAAATCTGTCAGCACATGTAGCTATGTTTCTCTTTCTTTTTTTGAGACAGGGTTACTATGTAGTACAGAAAGCCCTCAAACTCACAGAGCCGCTTGCCCTGCCTCCTGAGGGCTGAGATTAAAGGTAAGTACTTACATTTCTATTCAACATTTGAAAATGGAATAGCAGTGAAATAAAAACAAAAAAATTGCTATAATAGAGTAAATCTTATTCCATATATGCAGAATGGGAATGTAAAAGGTAAGAAAACTACCCCAAGGTTACAATGGTTGTCAGAAACGTATAGATTTAAATTCAGATCTCCCCAGAGCTTGCGTTTATCTGACCTCAGCCTGTTATCTAACATTCTTTTTCCTTTGGTTTTTCTTCATAGCCCTGGCTGTCCTGGAACTAGCTCTATAGACCAGTCTGGTCTTGAAATCACAGAGTCTGCCTCCAAAGTGACCACCACCTGGCCCAAAACTAGTTTTAAACTTTCTTCAATAAGAAGCTATTCTAGAAATTTTTGTTTAGAATATTACATTAGTGGACACAAAATGATATGAGCACATACCCAGTGTTTGTAGCATTATGGTTTCAAGTAAAACCAGTTCTTGAGTCTGCTGAAGATAAGCCTGTCAGACAAAAATGGTATTAGACGTTTAGAATAAATACAACACCATTAGAGTCCTAGACTGTTAGACCTCATGAGGATTATAGTTCAGTAGTTGTTTACAAATACAAGGCAGTAGATGGAGCATGTCTGTTTTTGGGACAAGTCTAATACAGATAGTAAACAAAGCCAAAGGAACAAATAAAATGAGAGTGCCACGAAGCAGGGTAGGTTAACTGAATAAAGACCCACAATCTGCACAGTGTAACTTTACAGGTACTATTGCCTCTAGATACCAAGGACAGGAGCACCAAGCCAAGGAAGAGCACTTAACTCAAACCTGACTTTGAAGAGGAAACTTACCAACCATGTCTGTGTTAGTTTTAGAATTAACTTCCCTAGAAAAGGCAAATCTTAGGTTCTGGATCAACGTCATCCATTCACCATAGAGACACAAATTATCACAAGATCTTCCCGTAAAATCCAAGAACCAATCTCCCTTTCTCAAAGCTCTTGGAAGAAAGAATATAGAAAGTGTCCTGCTACCCCAGTCTTAGGACCCTAAGAGAGTCAACTGACCCAGAAGAGAAGAAAGTCAATAGATCATATTTGAGATGGGCATGGTGGCTACTCCTTTTGGGGCTGAGGCAGAATAACTCAGTTTGAGGCTAGCCTAGACTAACTATATATATACAGAGCTAGACCCAGGCAGATCTGTTCTAAATGCATGCACACACACATGAATGCTCATTTTTCTGAGACCACACTAACCCCAGACAGTGAAATCACCTTTAATGTCACTAAGCTGATTTTTAAAACATTAGCATGTACATACTTGAGTGAGTTTATCCTAACAGCAACTATGAGAACTATTGTCAAACAATTACAAATTGCTTATTATCCAATGTATGCAGTGGTTATTTTGTTCATTTAAAGATCAGCATTAATGTATCAATCTTCTATCAGAGTCTAAACTTAGGACTTTAAACTTGTCCTAAATCAAACGGAACTAACATAACTTAGCTACTAAGTGGGTGAAGAGTCTTGATTGAATGACTTACCCATAATGCTAGAAAAATAACTTGCGAAGGTCCACACTTGCAGGTCTCATTTTAGGATGTCACAGAACTTGGCAAGGGTAACCAAACTAGATAAACCGGAGTCTTACTATTCCTTCCTCTGCTAACAGTTTCACCGGAGAGTTACTCAACTTCTGGTCTTAGACACACCTACCAAGAGGCCACATAGGACCTATCCTTTCCACTGAAGGTATGCTGTGAGGATAAATCACTGTGGAGGTTTGATTAGGAATGGCCCCCAAAGATTCATGTGTTTGACTGCTTGGTCCACAGGGAGTGGCACTATTAGAGGGTGTGGTCTAGGTGGCTCAAGTGTGTCACTGTGGGGGTGGGCTTTGAAGTCTCATATATGCTCAAGCTATGCCCAAGTGCACAACAGTTTTTATTTCTGCTGCTGTGGATCAAGATGTAGGACTCACAGCTTCTCCTCTAGCACTGTGTCTGCCTGCATGTTGCTATGCCCTGCCATGATGATAATGGACTAAACTTCTGAAACTGTAAGCCAGCCCCAATTAAATGTTTTCCTTTGTAAGAATTGCCACAGTCATGGTGTCTCCTCATAGCAATAGAGACTCTAAGACAGTCTCTGAATTCGCAAACACTTCAAAATAACTGTGAATCAAATAGCATGATTCAAAATATAATATAATTCAGGATGATATAAAAATTCATGAAGCATAAAAAACCATTTGTCAAATAGTTCCTAGTTTCAAAGTTATAAAGAAAATGAAAACAACAAAACAACCCCCGTCTTTACATACATCACATTTTGTATCCAGCAGTGGTTCTAGGGGGTGAAGACAAGCGTGTGCTACTTTGATAACATGTTCAAGCTTTCGAGCCTGTTCTTCCACTTTTGCAGCCAAAAACAATGCAGTAGGTGATATTATCTGTAGAAGAGATTTTTATAATTGATCATTTAAAAGCAAATTCATTTTGGGAATAGTCTCTACTTCCTGGGGTTGAGCAGGCAAAGAAAGGAATATATTATTATAGCATGAAGTAAACATTGGCATTGATCTAAAAGTAAGACTGAAGTAAAAGCTTTCCCGTTCTTTGGCGCTGGGGATGAAACCAGAGATCTGCACGTTTAAACACATGCTTTACCATTGAGCTGTGTATCTCTAGCACTGATCTAATTAATTCTCATTCTTCTCTCTTCTCCCCCAGACCAGTGCAGCAATGGGATACACTGTGTATTAACATTGTGACACTGATAGTCTCATGATTTAGCACCACAGGACCAGTGTCAATATTACAAGTTTTAAGTTATTATTCACTACATTTACTTTGCAAATACGAAGATTTTGACCTTGGTTAAATAAAAAACAAGCAAACAAACTTTAGTGTTAGTGTGTATACCGTGGAAGTAAAGGAAAAAATAATACAAAGTGATACCACAGCTTTAGAAGTGTTGAGACAGCAGGCCAAGCACACTGCACTGCCTCTTCTTTCGGCTCAGCCACTACTTCTGAGTGCTTCCTAAGTCCAGCACCAACTTCCTGTGTGGCGAGGAGTCATGCTATCTTATTTATGGAGCACAACACAAAGAATTCTAAAAATGAACAGGCTCCATAGAATATTCATTACTTCACTACACTAATAAAAGCAGCTAAAAGACTGAACCAAAACAACAACAAAAACAAAACAAAACAGGAGAAACATAATAAAGATAGAGAGCAGAACCTTTGCTAAGACGAGATCTGGAAAGTTCCTACCCCATAAAGTATAGTAAGGTAAGTTCTTGGGGTATAAGTACAGATAGCACTAATTACACTGGCATTGACGATGATAGAGACACACAAATTTCAACAATTATCTACTCCTTAAATTATTATAAACCAAACAATTACTGACTCAGAAACCAAACAAACTAAAAATTCTTTTTTTTTTTTAAAGGATTCTACACAAAGGAGCTGGAGACACCTCAGCAGTTTAGAGCACTTGTTACTCTTAGAGAGGACTCAGGTTCGATTCCCAGCACCCATACCGTGGCTCACAACCATCTGTAACTACAGTTCTAGGGGTTCGAATGCCTTCTTCTACACCCCAAAGGTATGGTGCACAGGCATACATGCAGGCAAAGCATTCATACACACACACAAAAAAAGCTTAAAAATTATCCACAAAAATTCCCCACAGAAAGGTAATTTTTAGATGCTAAGATGCAGGTACCTATTGTTCAAAAGGCAAACATCTGTCTATTATACAGGGATCATTCATAACACAGCAATGATGGGAGGTGGGGAAAGATGAAAAACTTATCACTAACAGATTTGTGCCTTTAGTGTAGGGGAAGGTACATCCTTTTCTGAAAACTTTTGTGACTGATAGGAAACCCATATTGGACTGTGGATCTAAAGGGGACTTTTCCAGTTTAACTGCATTAGCACAAGAGTAAGTAGAATAGAAATGATTTTGAGAACCTCTTTTTCTGTAGAACTTTTGAGACAGTCTCACAATGTAATCTTGGCTGGTCTCTCAAGGGATCCTCTGCCTCTGACTTCTGAGCAAAGGGATTAAAGGGGTATGCTACCACATTGAACTCTAGTTTCTATTACAATCTGTGTGTTCAATAACTCTCAAAGGTCCTCAATAAAACAAAGGTAAGTGCTTCCCCACCATCTAGCATTCATGATCTTGCATACAATCTAGAAGAGGAACAGCTAGGTAATCTAGCCTTCAAATGCTAATAATAACAAGAGGAAAGCAACAGAGATTCAAATAAAAAAAAAAAAACCAAGGCAGATTTAAATCTCCTTCCCAACTACAGAAGTTCTATTTGCTCAAATGCCTACCAAACATTTCTTAGCTAAAACACAATTCCCAATCGTCATATTTCCCCATTCTCTTCACACTAGCAAGAAAAACAACACAACACACACACACACACACACCCAAAAACAAATAAAAAAAGAAAAGAAAGACAGCTGGATAGTGGTGGCTCACACCTTGAATCCCAGCTCTAGGGAGGCCAGCCTCGTCTACAGATTGAGTGCCAGGATAGCTCAGACTACACTCAGAAAATCTGTTTTGAAAAAAAAACAAAATAAATAAATAAATAATAAAACCCATACCACTTTCAAGCTGTACAACTTTTCTCCTTAGAAGATAAGACAGCCTCAAATGCATTCCAAAGCGCTACACTGCTTTTTAAAACATGAAGCATACAAGGAGTCAGGCAGGACTCTTTAGTCTGGACACCCATACTTTCTCATGGAAGTCTATTTGGTCCCCATAAAAAGCTTAAGTCTTGTCTTCTTCTGCAGTACAATACTAAACCCAACACCCCTCTCAGTTCCTGGAAAACCCACTAACTCCATCCTACACCTCTACAGCTCACAGACATCTTACCCCACCAGGGCTGCACAACAAAATCAAACACCTTTTTAGACAGTTACCTGGTAACAGCCACCCGAGGCTTTAATTTTAAGGTTGACTAACGGAGATGATCACACCAAGTACTACTGCTTTTCATATGGAAGACTGACTTCTGGGTAGCTTAGAAGAATTTCTGAGGTTTTGGGCAACAGAAGCATTAATAGCAGCCTCTGTAGTGTTCAAGACTGAACACACTTTTGAAAGCTGCCAACATTCTCTGGCACATGTTAACATGGTTTAAAGCCAAAGAATTCACAGCATTATTAGAAGTACAGATAGTTTAGTTTCTGTGACCAAACAGGAACCGATTCAGTTCACTGGAGAGAGGCACATACACTTTAGTGTTCTAATATCCACTTCAAGAAACTTTCTCAAATTACTCCAGCTAAAGAAAAGTGGAGGGAAGTTGATTATTTATACACTGTTTATTTGATCATTCGAACAGGGTCTCACTACGTAGCACTGGCTGTTCTGGAACTCACCATGTAGACCAGGCTGGCCTCAAACTCATACATCTGCCTGCCTCTGCCTCCTGAAGGGTGGGACTAGAGTGTGCACTGTACCATCATGTCCAGCTCCCCCTCTCCTTTTTTGAATGTTACATTTTCAAACCAAGACAAATTTTCACAGAAAATGTAACATACAAATATTGGAGATGAGAGGAGAAGTGATGAAGTCAGCTGTAGCCAAGTAGCCAGATTGTCTCACTGCAATCCTCACTCTTATCTGAGTAGCACAGGAAAATTATTCTGTGGCTCAGGAACTAGAACCAGTTTATATTGCTGTGGTGAGAATACAACTAACTAATATATGCAAGGCACTTTAGGTAGTAAATACTCCATAGGATCATGACTGAGATTTTACTGAGATCAAACAACTGTGTACTGTTAGTTCTGATTTTGAATTGAAAAGAAGGTTATGTTTAAAATGCCCTTCTTTCTTGCTTCAAGTTAAACTCAATTTTTCAAAGGATTTGCTGCAGATCTAAGACTACTTAAGCACTGAGATACTGACACTTTAATGCTTCATACTCACACTCCTCTCTCCCTTTGGTCTGTTCCTTTATGTGTTTTATTCCTACATCTTGATCTGAGTCCTCCTCCATCTGCTCTCCTACTGCTCATTTCTGGTGGCTCTTTCCCCTCTCTACCATAATACCCTTTCACTGTTGACAAGATTCTTCACTCCAAGGCTGGCTTCAACTTTCATGGTTGGAGGCAAATTCAACTGAATTAACAGAAGGTTGGGTTAATTACTAAGTTGTAGAAAGTTTCAAAGGACTCCATTTGGTTCTCGCTGATTTAAAAGTTTTGATGAGTATGAATGCCACAACTAAATGGACTGATTGAGAAAAGTCCCTTAGAGCCTAGGTTGCCAAATTTGCAAATAAACTAGCAGCAGGCTCACTATAATTGGTTGTGCTGTATTCTAAAGCTCCCAGAGTAAGGAAGACACTCCTCCCTTTTCTCTTAATTCACTTCCCTGTATATTATCCTATCTCTGCCACCTTACTGAAATTAGAAAAGCTATTTTTTTTAGTGCCTTTTAAGAAGGTTGCATTAATAAATACTCACTTGGCTCTAATCACAGCTAAAAATTGGGAAAGCACTTGGCAGAGACTATCCACACTTCAGGAAAAGGTGTAAACACACACAGAAGGGCATCAGGTTAAGGACAGAAGTAGAACTTCAATACTAGGAAAGGCAAGGAAAAACTCACAAACAGAAATATTGGAACAAACCAAAATGTCCATTTGTTACCACAGGAAAGATTTCTAAGTCTGAACCAATTGAACCAATACTGTTTGTAGTATGTTAGAAAGTGCTCACGACCTTACTTCTGGTGTAAGGAGGCCCTGGCAACAGAGGATCAGAAAGCATCGTGACTCAGTCTAGCATCTGTTGTTTTCTCATTCATATAATAATGCACACGATACTGTCACACAAAAAAATTCACATTGATTTAAAATAATCTTCAGCTTGGAACAAATCATTACATTTAAAAGGTAGTTGGTTTAATAGGCTAAAAATTACTATTCAATATTGTTGAAAAGTAGCACAGAAAATAAGGACTGCTGTTTATAGACTGAATACTATAAACAATATATTTAATGTGTTACACAATCTGTCATCTGAAAAGTTGTGTAGTGGGGATTATTTCAACACTATGAATCTATTTCTAAGAAAAATGAAAAACATTAACTTATACTTTGAAGGCTAGGTGGAATTTCATACTTGTCTCCTGTAACAGACACAGATTCCACCAGCCTACAGTTAATGAGCAAAACCACATAGGACTGGAGATGGCTCAGCAGTGTAAGAACACTGGCCACAGGTTTGACTCCCAACACCCAGAGTATCTCACAACAGCTGTCACTTTGGTTCCAGGGGACCTCTTCTGGCCTCCATGCACACAGGTAGTGCATGTAATATATGAAGATAAAACACCCATATACATAAAAACAAATCTTAAAAATAAAAGCTCACATACTATTGTATGTATAAGAACATTAATGGACAGGTTCTCAAATATTCTCACAAGTCTTCCTAAGGACACACTTTTGTGTGTTGTGAAGACAACAATGAAGAGCTTTCCAAACATAACTGACAAACTGATCTTAAAACTCATATGGAAATAAAATATCAAGAGAAACAATCTTAGAAACCAAACCAAACCAAACAAACACAAACCCAACTTGGGAGACTCACACTCTTGAATTCCAAACCTACGTTATGGCTATATTAGTTTTAAGTGTATGGCTGGGGTGGGGTGGGGTGGGGTGGGGTGGTAGCATAAAGTCTCACTAGTGCTACCAAAAGTGGACACTTCACCAGGCTGTGTAGAATATCTAAAAGTTTATGAGATAATAAAGGCAAACATTACACATTGAACTGGGATAACTGTTTGTATAATAACATGTAAAAAAAAAGGAAAACATTTACTTTACATCATATACAATAATGAACTGAAAAAGTGTCAAAAGCCTAAGTCTAAGAGCTGAATCTGTAACAGAAATAAAAGCCTGATATGTAGTCCATGTCTATATTCCAAACACTTGGGAGATGAAAGCAGGAAAACCAAAGTTTCAAGGTTATATTCTTGGCTACATAGTAAATTCAAAGTGATTCTGGGATACATGAGACCCTACAGCAAATAAATATTCTGTTTAATTCAGCAAAATAAAAATTTTGTTTTCACATTATTTATTTATTCACTTATTTTCCATACTGAAATTAAATCTAGCCTCCCACTTTTCACTTTTTCCATATGACACCAATATCACATGAACACAAGCACAGAAAAAGCTAAAAATAATGAACTGGATGCTTATGTTACAAATAATATTGTCAAGAAAGTGAAAAGCACAATACATATAGAATATTTATATAAACAATATATATACACATAAAGCTCCAGGCCCCTGAAATGTGGAGCTACTAGAACTCTCAAACAGTATTTATGAGAACGTAAAATGGTGTGACTACTTTAGAGTTTGGCAGGTTCCTTGAAATATGCTTCAAGGAACTATCTAAGACACTGAAGTCTAGAATTAACAAACAATCCAGAACTTCCACTAACAAACTGCGCTCGAGTGCAGCACTGCTCTTCATAAAGCTGACAAGTGAAACAAACCAATGTCCACTACCTGATACGAGTGCCAGGGTAGGCACACGGCAGATGAAATAGTCAGCAGTGAGAGGAAATCAAGTTTCAATTGTGCCACACCACAGACAGCTCTTTTAAAAAGAAATTAATCTTAGCACTTACTAGATCTGCAGAGAGGGAAGGGGCTGGTGAATACTTGCTATGGGGCAGTTTCTTTTGAATAGGAAGAAAATACTGTAAATTGGGATTGTGATGGTGGTATAACAGGGTATGCTTTGAATTAAGTGCTCTAAGTGAATGAAGTTTATGGCCTGTGAATTATCTCTCAACAAAGATATTTTTAAACAAAGCTAATGTTAGTTGGGCATGGCAGTGCATGCCTTTAATACTAGCACTGGAGACAGAAACAGTTCAAGGTCACCATGGTTTACACAGTGAGCTATAGGTTAGCCAGAGATACATAATAAGACTCTATTATTAAAAATAAATAGGGGGCTGGAGAGATGGCTCAGAGATTAAGAGTACTGACTGTTCTTCTTGAGGTCCTAAATTCAATTGCCAGCACTCACATGGTAATGAGATCTGGTGCCCTCTTCTGGCAGGCATGTATGCAGGCAGAACAATATATATATATAATAAATAAATCTTAAAAAAAATAAATAGCAACCAATGCTAAAGATATCAGATCTCTTCAACAGCTAGAGTAACACAAAATAACTATTAACATCCACCTTGGAGAGGCTCAGGAAAACTCAGCCTCTCTGACTTCTTGAACATTTAATGACTGCCCCAAATCTTTAGAAGTTCTTCTAAAGATTTTTTCTCCCTGTCCTCCAAGTTGTTTTTTTCATGCACAACTCATATATCAGTTTTCACTATCTTCAGATTTAAGCAGAAAATAATAATCTTTCCCATTTAGAAAACTTCTATTTTAAAATTAGTTTTAGTACACAGATGTGCCTACAGAGCACATAGTACTATAGCTGAGCTCCAACAGTTTGGGTTGATACACCAGTATCTACAGGCTAAAGCAGACTTATTAAACAGAAAAACTCGTCCACAAATAACAAGACACTTGGAAACCACTTAAAAATAAAATTAATTCAGATGTACTTTAGCTCAATAACCTAAGATCAATATAAAACCTGTTAAATCTGATAGTTTATATTTCTGTCATATTTTAGGCCTCTAAAATGAGGCATTTTACAGTGACACAGTATCTCAATTCAGATGTTACTATTTCAACAAGATAAAATACAGGCCTATTAAAACAAAAGTAGTGCTTAGCAGGAATTATTTCATACTGCTTGAGTTCTGTAAATAATCCATTACAAACCAGTTTTGTAGTGCAATCACCACATTTTACGTGTTACATAACCACCTTTGGTTAGTGCCTATCTGACCTCCCAGTTTCAATCCAGGAAGATGAAGTAAACGTTCACCAGTATTAACCAGTTCAAACTACTTGTTCCTAGTCATCAGACTTCTAACCTTTAGGTAATCGTCTTCTCTCCTACTGGGACACTTCCTTAAGGGACACCACTGTTTACGCCATCTATATTTACAAGGAAAATGGCAAATCTCATTTTTTGCTTGTCACATTGTTATGATCTCAATCTGTAGAACACTGGTCCTGTTGTTTTGTAGATGAATGCACAAGCAACCAGCTTTACATCTTTATTATTAGCATACTCTGTACAGTAACTCATAGTTAAAACATTAACAATAAGCCTTAAGAGAAAACCTTGAACTTCAGCAAGCTGTAACTCAGGGCCCAGCTAGTTGTGGATACCAGAGGAGGTAGCTCATGAATCACACTTCCTACACAATACCTTTGATAGTGCTTTCAGTGGGAAATTTCAGGGGTACAAAGATGCCCCAAAAGCAGACACCTAAGACATGGAGTTCACATCTGAGTTAGTCTTGTTTTTGGTCACTGTAGCAGAGTGACTTCAGACAAATAATTTAACCTTCATGGTTCCTATCTTCCTTATTTGCATGAAAAAAAGAGAAAGAGGACACCAACAACAAATAAGTGTTTAGGAGACACACACACACACACAAATTCTAAGGATCAAGAGATGTCCCTCTTCAAAACAGTATGGGACAACCCTTCTATGAGGCCAGTCTGGTCTGGGTTCCAGGACAACCAAGGCTACACAGAGAAACCCCTTCTCAACAAAGAAAAAAAAATCCCCCTTTCATGAAATCATTAAATAAACCAGAAGATAATGAGAGCAAAATTAAATTGATATTTATTAACAAATTTACAATAAACAAAATGAAAAGACAAGTAAAAATACCTCCCTAACAAGAAATGTGGAACATGCTCAAATAAGCTTTATTACTCAGCAGTTCATGAAGGCAGTGTCTACTGTATACTAATTTTAAAGTTAAAATTTTAGAAATACCAAACTATCCCTGGAGTCCTTAATTTAAAAACAGAAATCATGTACATAAATTTTATTATGGTCCTTGGAGAATAGGGCATGTAATGCCCTATTATTATAAGAAATGATATGAACCTGCAATTAATTTAGGGGAGTTAACAGAGCTTTCATTGACATTCACTCTGCCCTTTTCCACTCAATTTTTTATGTTAATCTGGAATTGTTCAATTTCAGGACTAGTGAAATCGTCGCCCCCTCCCCCGCCCCCAGAGGAGGTGGCTCAGCTGCAGCCCTTTGTGTTTATAAACTGTTGAAAAGCTTTCCCAGCTTCTGAGCACCAGTAATAACCCAACACCCACTCACCCCAGCAACAACAAACATCTCCTGGAGGACAAAACTGATACACTATGCCTCCTGATGACATCTTACAAAATAATACCTCCTGTCTTGGGAGGTAGCTCAGTTAGATAACACGTGTCTAGTATGTTTGAGGCCCTGGGTTGAATTCTTACTGTGGGGGCCAGCCATGATAATCTAAGTCTGGGCAGGTCACCCAAAGGAAGTTCTTTACTTCCAACCATTATCACCTGGGACTCTGGCCATGATAAATTTAAAGAAGAGGCCTGAGTCTCAGTAGTTTACCCTGAAGCAATACCTGGTAGCAGGAAAACACCACAAGCTGAGATGACCCGACCCCCACCCAAGAGCAGACCATTCAAAGGAAATGCCTGACATTCCAACTGCTGTAGACAGATCACCTGCTACTTCACTAGGACACCCCTAGATGAATGTCAGCCAATCAGGGGTCCTGAACCTCAGAGACCCCTCACCCCCACCTTTACTACTATAAAAACCCAATTCTAATTGAGCTCGGGGGTCTCCGGATATTCCAATACGTTGAACGTGCGGAGAGATAGAGTTTGCAAACTTGATTAAAATAAAGGCTCTTTGCTTTTACATATGGGACTCGGTCTCCTTTGTTGGCTTTTGTGGGGATCCATGGATTTGGGCATAACATTACTACTGCAAAAGGTAACTATACGGGACATTATATGCAAAAATATTTCAGAAAGGAGGCCCCCAAATGGTTAGAAGCTAATACTATAAGACAGGGGAAGATTTATCCTGTCCCTGTTCTACTGTTTCATTTACTACACACCTATAACTTTTGATAATGAAATACTTAAACCCAGCAGCTCTTAACCTGTGGGTAGAGACCCCTTTGGGGGGTTGTCGAATGACCCGTTTTCACAGGGGTCACCTAAGACCATCAGAAAACACAGATACTTACATTTCAATTCATAAAAGTAGCAAAGAAAATAATTTTAAAGTTGGGGGCTACCACAACATGACGAATTGTACTCAAGGGTTGCAGCTTTAGGTTGAGAACCACTGCTTTAAATGCATCTATGTGGGGAGTGTATTTATATAAAGAAAATGAAGGTGACACATTTACTAGACCTGTGAGCCAAGACCAAGCCTCTCCGACAGTCTAATTCAGAGAACCTCTTCTGTGAGGGCTCCTCTAGGCACCAGTGATGTAACCGTGAGTAAAGTCCCCAAACAAAACAAACACCCCGCCCTTACAGCTAACAGGCATGGTCTACAGAGGAATAGAAGTAGTGCTCTCTTGATAAAGAACAGCCTCCTCCAAATCAACTAGGAGGTAAAGGAATTCAGAAAAAGACTGCCTTTGTGATTCCAGTGACACTCACTAATTTAAAATGAAGCCACTTAGAAGCATAACTATTGTAAACAAGAAAGCAAAAATAAAATTTTAGCATAACAGGAGGCTGAGGTAGAAGGTCTGTGACTTGGGGACCATCCCAGGCAACATAGTCACTCCAAGACCAGCGTTGAGTATAGGGTTGCCCCCGCCCCATTTAGCACAAGCAGATTTAGCACAAGCAGATGCAGACTTGTCTTGTGTAGCTGCAGATCAAGTGAGCATGTGTAAATTAAACTATGAACCTGATGTATTCTCATAAGTCAATACAGTCATTCCAGAAGATTACTAGCCTTGAGTACTTACCCCACCTAACTCACCCTTGGGTCCTTAAACAGAACTCAATGAAGTCTGCATATTATAGGTAGTTCTAACTGCAGGAGCTCTACAAAGGTAAAGAAACTAAGTAAAGAAACACACTATGGGCTGGAGAGATGACTCAGAGGCTAACAGTACTAGTTGCTCTTCCAGAGAACCCAGGTTCAATTCCCAACATCCACAGGGCAACTCACAACTGTCTATAACTCCATTTCTAAGTAATCAGACACTCTCACAGAGAATACATATTAAAAAAAATTAAAAAGCATAAACTGCAAAGGTGCTAGAGAACAAATGGAGATACTTCAAAAAGGCATCTTTATAACCCAATGCTAAGGGAACTCTTGGACTTGGCTAGAAACAAACACATCTTTAATTTGCTCAACTAGCCAGGTGTGGTGGCCACTTCAGAAGCCCAGCACTTGAGAGGCCAGTGCAAGAGAAACCCTGTAATGAACAAAACTAGCTAAAGAATGAACTGTTTCTAAGAGTAGCTGGTTAGTCTTTAAGATGGATAAAGCAAGGCTGTGACCTCGGGTTATACTTCAGAGAAACATCTGGGCTAGGTGTTGTTACACTGTACTAAACTGATCTTTTAAAAAAAAAATTATGGGGCTGGAGAGATGGCTCAGTGGTTATGATCACTTGCTCTTCTCTAGAGGACCCAGGTTCAATCCACATTATCCACACGGTGGCTCACAATCACTCATAATCCAGTTCCAGAGAATCCAATGCTCTCTTCTGGACTCCACAAATAAAAGGCATGCATATGGTACAGCCAAAACACCCATACAGATAAAATAAAAATAAATCTTTAAAATATTCTTTTATATATTTATTTTATTTGTGTATGTGGAGGGAGTAAGAGACCTCTACTATGTGGGCCCCATAGATCAAATTCGGGTCATCAGGCTCCTCAGCAAGCGCCTTTACCTGCTGAGCATCTCACCAGACCACTAGATTTCTCTTGAGCTTGATCCAAGGAGGATTATTCTTTATTTACCAGTCCTAAAGGTAGGTTTATTCTTAAGCTGTATGCAGTCACTTATTCCTTAGAATGATCTGACTCTCTGAGAAAATTGACCACTGAATGACAGTTTCTTGGTGAAGGACAAAGGCTAAGATTGATTTCATCCTCTTTCTTTCTTTCCTTCCTTCTCTCTCTCTCTCTTTTTTTTTTTGGTTTTTTCAAGACAGGGTTTCTCTGTAGCTTTGGAGTCTGTCCTGGAATTCACTCTGTAAAACCAGGCTGGCCTCAAATTCACAGATATCTACCTGCCTCTGCCTCCTAATTCTTAAATAAATAGCAAACAAATGCTTCTTCACTTTTAGACCTGTCAATTTCAGACACTAAAATGAAGTGCTGAACATCAAAAGATATCTTAGTATCACTGACACATGACAGTTTAAGACCAGTTTGCCTTAGCATCTGAGCTTCTTAGCCCATTGGGTTAAGAATGATACTTTGTGTTTTTTCTTAATATGACACTTGATTATAACCTTCTAAGAAAAAGGTTCCCAAGAATGTAGGAGAATAGGAATTTAAACAGGGCTGACCTTCAATCTGAGATCATCACTAAAGGACCAGGTGTGGGGAGGACTACTGAGGCTATGATGCAAGGACACAATACAAATATTAAAACCACCTTTGATGCTGCAAAAACAGAAGCAAGAAAGAAGTCTAACAAAGAGAGATAATGCTGATTCTCCAAACAGATGACATTTCAATTATCCTGCTAAGGAAGACTCAGTATAAAGTGCTCAAGTATGCCTTAATATGTGTAAGAGATTAAGAACAATAATAAAAAATATTGAATGGCTTTGTCAGTAAAAATGTTTGTGAAAGCAAGAATGCAAATGACCTGTACTTAATTAAAACAATCTGAAGAAACAGATTCTACCTTTAAGAAAGATGTTTGTTTAAAGCACTCCAACCAGGCCACCGAAACAGGGAGGGCTCATAAAACAGAGCCTTGTGGTAAAATCTTTTACTGAAAATAGAAAAGTAAACTCCCTCACCAAAAAGAATTTCCACAATTTTGACTTGTAGTTTCTACCAACATTATCTAGGACTACTTTTAAAAAGCCAAATTCACTGCTACTTTTAGAGAGATTAAAATAAAAACTTGATTGTCTTAGTCTAAGCATTATTACTAATAGAGTTTCTCCTCTACAACACCATTATTCAACTAAGAACGATACAAAATAATCTCAGGAAAGAGCAAGACTCAAGCATATTAAAAGAGCATGGAAGAGACTACGAGAGACCCAAATGTACTAAAAATATGCACCATCTAAAAAAAAACTATTTGCGAATTTGATAAACCGAGTTAGATTTTAGATAATTGAACTTAAAGGAGGAATTAATCTAAATCTCGAAATTTCTGCCACTTCAAAGTTACCAATACAATCAAGTTTAGCAACTGAGACCCTAATGACTAACCCGCAACCAACAGAAGCCCTTATGCGGCTCATTTTCTAACATGCACCTTTCAGAAAAACACTATCAGAACTTCAATAAGCGGAGAAATTAAAGTGGGGGGCTAAACATTTCTAATACCCACGGAAATGGGAACTAAGAAAATGCATCGCATGTTACTTTGAAAAGAGCAAACATCGGTTCATAACTTTGATAGCTTTAAAACTTCAAGAAGTCAGGCCTGTAATTCTAGCACTCAGGGGAGCTGAGGCAGGAGGATTCTGAGTTTGAGGCCAGTTTGCATTACACAGTGATATGCTCCCAAAGTAAACAAACATCAATTAATTAAAATAACCACCTAGTTATAAGCATATATGCACATTATATTCAAGACTAGTACAAGAGGTATCCCACAGGTCTACTGCACCCAAAACTAACCTCTGAACAGTCTGCCCTTTCAAAGTAGCACTTCAAAGCAACGTTTACACAAGACTCAATTCACGACACTGGAAACAACGACTCCAATGTAAGACGCAGCCTCCCCAAGGACAAGAAGGGCCCAGACTGTTCTGTACGTGATTACTGAAATTATTCTAATAGAAATCACTCACTCTGCAAAGTTTAAGAAAATAACACACTGCTGCATTTTTGAGTAAGAAATGTTTGTTATCCACTCCCCACCCCCACCAGCTTGGTAGTGCATGCCTTAACCCCAAAGGCTGGGGAGGCAGAAGCAGGGTCTACTTGTGGTCAAGGCTAGCCAAGTCTACAGAATGAATTTCAGGACAGTCAGAGCTACCCAGTAAGACCCTAGGAAACCAAAAGCCAAACACCAAAACCAAACCAAACCAACAACAAAAAAACAAAAAACAAACGAGCAAAACGAGTTATTGTTTGTTGTTAGGTTTTTTTTTCTGTCTCAGAAGGTCTGGCAGAGACTGACACCGAGCCTTACAGTTTAATAAAATTCTCTCTCTCTCTCTCTCACACACACACACGCACACCCTCGGTATTTGAGGGAAAACGTTTATTACATAACTCACATTTACAGTAAACTCAAAACACTTAATCCACAGTAAAACCAATGACCAATTAACTTTTTCCTGCATTATCTATTCACTTTAACATTCGGCGGTTAAGACAATAAAACAGTACTTACATTTCTGTTGAATTTGGTGAAAGAATGGTGCATATAAAACCTGTGCATATAAACAATCGCAGTGTTTATTGTAAGCTGAGATCTGGGATGCAACGTTTAGGACATAATCTGAGAAAAATATTTCTAAAACCTCAATCAATTTGGATGGAAAACCCCCTTATAGTTCCTTTCCAGTTAGTCAAAATCCAACCCCCAACCTGTAAGTACATAAAGATTGTGGTGAAGAGAGACCAGGTTTGATGCCAAATTACTACGTAAAGAGCGCCCGGGAATTACTTGCAATGGCTACAGTTTCGTATAGTAGAAAGAAAATAGTCGAAAGGCGCGCTCCACACACCCAAAGAACATGAAAGATCTCCACGCGTTCTCACAGCGCAGGAGAGCCACCCGGGAGCCGGCAAGGAAGCCTCGGAAAACGCTTTATGTGAAACATCTGGGACCGTCCTACGTCTCAAAGCCTTTCCCGACTTCCGAAGAAGTGGAAGGGGCCGCCTCTTGGCTTCGCTCATCCCGGATGCCCCTCGCAGGGCGGCAGTGCTGGTCCCCACCGCATCACGCGCTTCCAGGCACAGGTTACACAACGCGGACTCCGGACCTGCCTTCCCCGACTCATCCCCTCTTCCTCGGGCTCGCCACGGCAGCCCTGGGCCACGTTTTCTGTGTCTCGCTCTTTCCCGAGGCCAGAAGCAGGCAGAGACGGCGGCGCCATGTTCGCGGGACACTAGGCCCGGTCACCCGGCGAGCGCGACCGGGGCGTGAGGGACGCAGGGCCGCAACCAGGAAAAGGATACACATTGAGACGTTGCCCCATGTCTTGGATGAGGTTGGCCGCCTGCTGGCGATGCGACAGCTCTTCATCCGCTTCCACTCCGCAGCGGCGGCTCGGCGTGTTCTCCAGCTGTTCTCGAGTAAAGAACCAGCGAGAAGAAGCTCCACGGCCCGACGCCATGACACTTCCTCCTCCGCCCGCACCCTTAGCCCGCCCCCTCCCCGCCGGCCTCGGGGACTCCGCGCCAAGGCCTCGAGGCCCCGCCCCAATGCGCTCTCCGTAGCTGTGTCACGCCCCTTCCGGTCCTGCCGCTGCCCGTGCGCATGCGCTAAGGGCCTCCCTGCCGGCTCGCACTGGTCTTTTGCTTTCTCTTTCCGGTCTCCCGCCTCTCTCGGGCCCGCGGGACCACAATGCTCCGCGCCTCTTGTCATTGGGAAGGCGCCGAAAGCAGGGGTCACTCGAAAAGAAAAGGTCGACGCGGTGCATGCTGGGGCTGGGAAGGGAGTAAGGCCAAGGGGCGGGGCGAACGAGGAGAGGTCTCGCGGCTGCGCAGTAGGGTTTGGGCGTTTACGGTCTGTGAGTTTGCGGGTTCGTTGAAGCTGATAAAGCTTCACGCTACAGCCTCCATTTTCCTTATAAATTTCTGGGTGTTATTTTCTTGGGTGTGTTTACTCCTGTATCCACGACGACGGCTCTGGAGAGGAGTTAGCTAGAAAAGACTGGGGAAAGAAAGAACGCTTTTTTCAACAATGGTCGGCCCCTAGGTGTCTTCTGTGTTTTTGTTTTTTTTTTAAAAATCGCTGGTAGATGTTGGAGATACACGCCTTTAAAACGTTACTTTCAGTAAATCTAAAATAAACCCAAGGAACGGGTTTATTTCATTTACTATTTTAAAACATCAAGTGCCCCAGGCTGGCCTTGAATTCACAGTGTAGCCAAGGATGACCTTGAACTTCCGATCCTCTTGCCTCAACCTCAGAAGTGCTGACATCTTTCTTTTTAAATTACTTGTCAAACATTATGCAGTTAATAATTGGAGGACATGACTCTCTGGCCTTCCATCCAGATTGGGTGTATTGTTTTAAATCTCTGTGTGGTTTCTGCGACTTGGGGTTTGGGGAAGGTTGTGGGAAAAGCAGAACGTCATAACCCGGGTTGTCCAGGAACTGACAGGTTGGAGGATGACTTTGAACTCCAGATCCCCCTACTTTCACCTCTGGACTGCAGGGATTATAGGCCGGTGCCTGAAGGAAAACATTATTTAGAATTATATAAAGTAAGATCTCTTATAACTGATGAGTTAATCCATCTTTTTGCAAGAAAATGCCACTCACTTGGTTACATGTTATCCGCCTTTAAGTTAGTGCCTATTGTATATGATCAGTTTACGTTGAAATTTTCTAACTATTTGCAGAAGACTGCAGTAGGGTAGTACAAACTGGCTTCTAAAAAAGCAAGTGAGGGCCGGGCAATGGTGGCGCACGCCTTTGATGCCAGCGCTCGGGAGGCAGAGGCAGGTGGATCTCTGTGAGTTCGCCAACCTGGCTTACAGAGGGCACTTGCTGCCAAGCCTGACAACCTTTGTTCGGCCACCACTGTCCGTAGGGAAGAAGGAAAGAACCAAGACCTGCAGGTTGTCCTCTGACCTTCCCATGTGTTCAGACAATGTCACACGCTCATGCGCAGTAGATAAATGTAAAGAAAATGACCCTATCTAAACAATTTCCCCAAAATAAAGTAAATAAAAGAGCTAGTGTGTTTGTAATTAAGATTTGAAGCTTTTGTCTGTCAGTATTTTGGAGTTTCTGCCCTCAGCTTACTGCCCAGCCCATCATACTGTGCTAATGTGTTGATTATTGTAGGTGGTTATTGTGAACAGCTACCTAAACACCCTATAATACAGATATTATAATACGATAACACATCTTGTTTCCTAGATTGCTTAAAAGTGATAAATGCTTCACTGTGATCTACTGACCTATCTAACTTTCTGGCTTCATTGGTTTCTGCTCTTGCTCGTCCACACTCTCTAGCCACAAGCTCCTCCTGGTCCTGGCACCTTTGCACTATTGCCAGGCAGGAAGTCTTTTCATGGCTAACCAATCTGTCATTTAAGTCTAAATGTCCTCTTTCGAGGGGTTTCTTTTCTCTACAACTGAATATTTTACTTCCCACCTGTCTTGCAGGAAGTCACCATCACCTTTTCCTTAATGTCTTTAAGGCATTTAGCAATAAAGAGAATTTTACTCTGTCCTCCTGGTCCTCCTCTTATCCTCTATTCTCTCCCCTCCTTAATGTTTCTCACTTTTCAAATTGTAGGAAAGAAATTTCATCCTTTTTGTTTACGTCTATACACCTGCACCCCAATCCAGTGCCTAGAATATTCTTGCATCCTGGCACATAGAAAAATGTTCTTGTGAAGATGAATATGAGCATCTACAATGTTACTGGAAGTTTTGGGGTGCTACATGTTACCTGGGAAATCGTGGTCTCAGGTTTCTGAGTATGCTAATAAAAAATTTAAAAGATTCAGAAGAAAGTTTAAGGACAACTTTATTAGGGTTAAAAAGAAAAAAAAATCCAAGGACCATCAAACTATAAATCTTGGCATCTACCTGGAGGAGGAGGATGAGGAAAAAAAGCCTTACTGTTTGTAAGCTTTATGGCTGAAAGGAGAAAAATGAGAAAGAATGAGAAAGTCTAGTATGTGTATGTTTGTAAGCATGTATACGCTTTGCCAAATATCAGAAGCAAAGGGAAGAAAAGGGAAAAGTATATGCTTTTTTTTGAATAAGAATTTAGAAAAACGATAGCCTTAATGAGGCTGCATGGCTGTGGTCCTTAAGCAACTGTTCAGAGGGCAGGGATTCTGGGAAGAAAAAGTACACAATCTCATTACAGGTCTAATTATTTCTTCCATCCCTTCAGCATACCTGAAGGCAGCACTTCTCAGCCTGTGGGTTACAACCCATTTGAAGGTCTAGTGACTCTTTCACAGGGATCATCTAAGACCATCTGAAAACACGGATATTTACACTAAAATTCATAACTAGCAAAATTACAGTTATGAAGTGGCAATAAACAACTCAAGGAACTGTATTTAGGGGTCACAGCCTTAGGAAGGTTGAGAACCACTGCCTTAAGATGAGCCCACCTTTCAGAGGGGTGGTTCCTTAGCCAGGCAATTGACCAGCCTAGCTGGAATCTTAGGTCTCTAGGCCAGGAATTCCATGCCATTTCCCTTGCTGTGCCTTTAACATTACTGTAATACCTGCTTGTATTTGTGTTATTGAATAAAGTAATCAGGTCAATTGTGATAATGAAAGAGTCATATCCTGTGGTTGGTTGGTTGGTCTTGACTGTCAGTTCAGGTAGATTAAAAAGTGCCTAGTAGATTAGTACAGCACACATTTGGGTGTGTCTGTGAGAGTCTTTCCAGAGAGAAATTACCTGGGGAAAGACCTCTCCTGAGTGCAAGTGGGACTACCCCATATAATAAAGGGCAAAAGAGAAAACCCCCTTCTCACAGGTATCCTTTCTGCTTTCTGGTCACCAAAGCATGAACTACTGTGTTCCACCCCATTATACCCATGATGCTAGGCTGAAATCTCTGGTACTGAGCTGGAAGAAACCTTTTTGGTTACACTGGTGGAAGAGTAACTAGTAGAGATAGTTGGTACCAGGAAGAGGAGTTCTTGCTGACCATTTGACTGTGGTTAAGAAGAACTGATTTGAAGGAAAATGTAGAGAAGCCAGCTCTAGAACCCTTGGGATTACACATGCAGAACTTCTGGCAGACAGCCAGTGAGAATGTGAGTGAGCCTATAGCTGGGAACAAGGGTGCTATTAAGAATTGGAGGCTAGAAGCCATTTGTGTTATGTTGCCTATACTCTGTCTATGCCCTCAATCTATGGAGGCTGGGTTTATTGGTATTAGACTAGTTAATCTGGAGCAGGAAATTACCAGGCAGTCCATTGAATTAGTTTTATAGTGAGAACAGGAGCAAAAGAGCATACTTGAAAAATAATTTAAAAAAATAATTGCTGTTGTCCACATGATGCTGGTTTTGCAGGCAAATAAAATGAAAGAGTTAGAGTCATAGATGGTGTAGGAGATCCTTCTGTATTTGTGTGTTGTAATAAGGGGCTCGGGCTGCGTTCCCGGCGCCGGGCCCCTTGTGCCATCCGGCTCCCAGTGTGTACCTGAAATAATTACACGGAAACTGTATTCATTTAAATACTGCCTGGCCCATTATCTCCAGCCCCTTATTGGCTAACTTTCACATATTATTTTAGCCCATCTCCATTAATGTGTATCGCCACTTGAGTTGTGGCTTACCGGCATGAGTCTAACCGGTGTCCATCTTGTGCTGGAGAAGCATGGCGTCAGCTCCACTGCCTTCTCTCTCACAGCATTCCATTCTATCTACTCCGCCCACCTAAGGGCTGCCCTATCAAAAGGCCAAGGCAGTTTTCTTTATTCATTAATGGTAATCACAGCACACAGAGGGGACTCCCAAATCATCCCTGAGGACACTCCTCCACCATTTGTGTTGCTTTCATTGATTAATAAAGAAACTGCTTTGGGCCTAGTGATAGGGTAGGCGGGGAGACAGAACTGAATTCTGGGAGGAAGAGAGCAGAGTGAGAGAGAGCCACCATGAAGCTGCCAGGTCAGACATGCTGAATCTTTCCCGGTAAGCCACAACCTCGTGGTGACATACAGATTATTAGAAATGGGTTGAATCAAGATGTGAGAGTTAGCCAATAAGAGGCTAGAGCTAACGGGCCAGGCAGTGTTTAAATGGATACAGTTTCTGTGATTATTTCGGGTGTAAGCTAGCCAGGTGGCTGGGACCAAAAGCAGGCCCACTTGCTTCTTACTACAGACTGGCGCCTCAACGTGGTCTACTAACTCCACGTAAAACCTAAGAGGGCTTAAAAAAATTCTAGACAAAAAAAAAAAAAATACAGCGTTTAACACAGCTGTAGTAATGAGGCGCACGGACTGCTTGTCGTCCCAGCCACCCTTGGCTGTATCCCGCCGCCCTGCTCCCGGTGCCCGGCTAGCTTATACCCGAAATAATTACACAGAAACTGTATTTAAATACTGCCTGGTCCATTATCTCCAGCCCCTTATTGGCTAACTCTCACATATTAATTTGACCCATCTCCATTAATGTGTATCGCCACTTGACTGTGGCTTACCGTCATGAGTCTAACCAGCGTCCATCTCAGAGAGGAAAACCATGGCGTCTGTCTGTCTGTCCTTCCCAGAATTCTGTTCCATCTACTCCACCCACCTAAGGGCTGCCCTATTAAAAGGCCAAGGCAGTCTCTTTATTCAACCAATGAAAGCAACAGAAATACAGAAGGACCTCCTACACCATTTCCCCTTTTTCTGTTTAAACAAAAAAGGCTTTCATTCTAACATAGTAAAATTACATATAACAAAACAGTTATCAAGCAAGAATTACAGTTACCATATTTATATCTACTTTATCTTTTATCATAACTAAGGAAAACTATAATTATTAACTATCCATTCTTCAACTCCATCATAGATTCCAGAAGGATATAATATTACCTAAGTAAATAAGAAGTAAGCAACTTCCAAAACTCTAGAAATGATAGAGACATCTCGCTGCCTGGACAGTCACCCAAAGTTCTTCTGTACCGTTAGGGCATCCATCTTCAGCCTACAGCCCCATAGTATCCAGCAGACATTTCCATGAAGCAGGAAAATTGAAAGACAGTTCAGTCACTTTCTTCTGTGTCCTGCAGAATGTCTTGCAGACTCTTTCATAAAACAGGAACCCCAAAGGATCATCTCACCTTTAGGCAAGTTCAGCAGTCCTCTCTGCGGGTCCTTCATGTCCAGGTTATGCAACAGTCCAGGCAAGAGCAGTTTCTTGCCCAAATGGCTAACCAGCTCTATAAGGAGTCTCTTTGATGCCCATCTTCCTCTTGAAATAGATTGGTGCTGCCAGGAGCAGACGTGTCTCATTGTCATGAAAAGCCCTAAGTTATTAAAACATTAAATGCCATATTCTTTCATCTTTGAAAGATATGAAGAATGCCTATCTAACTAAAATATACCTCTATATATCTAGAAAATCTAACTAACAGGACTACAAGCTTGACTATTATTGATGATTATCCCATTAACAACCAATATTTCCTAATTATACATTACATTTTTAAGTGAACTACATAATCACAATACCTTAATCAAGATCAGAAATATATATACATATAACAAAATTGACCTTAAATTTATATCAACAAACCAAGATTCATACTAATGCAAATTAATTATATCTATATCATATCCCCCTTTAAATGTAAAAGAACATTTATAAACAATATTTGGAAATATGGACATAGTTATTTCTCTCCAAACTTCTTCCTGCTGTATGGGGGTGCTGTTAATCAGGTCTTTCATGGTGTATCCTGTGTGCCAGGTTCATCTCAGTCAGCAGTTGAGTGAAGTAATTTTCTGAAGGTGTTCACGGTGACCCCCACCCAAGAAAGACCATTCAAAGGAAATTCCTGGCATTCCAAGCACTGTAGATAGAAATACCTGCCAGTGCACAGTCACCAGGAAACCCCTAGACGAATGTCAGCCAATCAGGGGCCCTAAACCTCAGAAACCCCTCACCCCCACCTTTACTACTATAAAACCCTGTTCTAATTGAGCTTGGGGCTCTCCGGTTATTTCAATACATTAGACATGCGGAGAGACCGAATTTGCAAGCTTGATTAAAATAAAGGCTCTTTACTTTTACATATGGGACTCGGTCTCCTTTGTTGGCTTTTGTGGGGACCCCACGAATTTTGGCATAACATAAAGATTTATTACTCATATTGTTATTATAAAACACTGGTTGGCCAGTAGCAGGGAAGAAAGTATAGGGGCGACCAGTCTGGGAGAATTCTTGGAAGAGGAAAGGCCAGAGAGTAGCAGATAGTCACAGAAGAAACAAGATGAGAATGCCTTACTGAGAAACCAAGCCACGTGGCTAAACATAGACAAAAATTATGTGTGAATTTTAAGCTGGAAGAGCTAGTTAATGTTACTCTTGAATTCCAGAACCACCACAAGACCAACTCTGATGCAAAAACAGTCTTTATTCACCAGTTAACTCAGGTCCCTCCATCTGTCTGAAGTGGCGGCAGCAGCAAGGATAGCAGCAATAGGAGCAGCAAAGGAGAGACCCAGAGCAGTGAAAAATGGGGGTTCATATAGGGGCAGAGGCTCAGGGAATTCCAAGCCTCAGGACTTGGGATTGGCTGCCCCCTAGTGGCATGAGGGGGAATTCCAGGCTTGGGATTGGCTGCTAGCAAGAAGCCATGTTTGACTCTGTTCGCATCTAGAATCCCTTCCCAAGCTCTCTTGGGTTTTATGTGGTTGTAGTTGCCAAATGTCGAGTGCCATTTTTAGAGAGAAGTTTCTGTCCTGCCCAGTCCCATAGCCCTTCAGTTTCAAATAAACACACAGAGGCTATGGCTTCTTGCTAGCAGCATTTTCTCAGGTCAGCTCTGTTTGCTGGAGGCAAGAGATGCGAAGCTCCTTTAAGAGAGGCTTCCTGACTTAGCATTTGCAGCAAAAACCTTGCAGCTCTTTTAAGAAGCCCTGCAACTAAACACTTAAATGGTGTTTATGAACAGTCAGCATCATGCTTCTTGGTAGTGGCATGGACCTAGAAACACCACAGATTTGTAGCAATAAATGTGGCTCTTACCTGTACCTCTGTCATGAAGCTAAACTCTCAGAAAGCTAAGGAATGGGGCAGAGCCAGCTGTCAAAGCTGCAGCTTTAATCCTAGCTATGCCACTTAGCAGATTAAAGACTCATGTCCTTAGAAAAAGATTATATATATATACATACATTTATTTAGATATATACATATTTAAATAATAATAATATATATTTAGAGTATATATATATATATATATCCTCTATATGGTATCCTCTAAATGGTTTACAGCATGTTTAAAAATATACATAGCTTTGGAAGAGAAAAGAAAATGGGTAGAGAAAGTCCTTTAAAAAAAGAAAGAGAGTAGCTGAACATGGTGGTGCACGCCTTTAATCCCAGCACTTGGGAGGAAGAGGCAGGAGGATCTCCATGAGTTCAAGGCCAACCTGGTCTACAGAGTATCTAGGATAACCAAAGATACACAGAGAAACCCTGAATCAAAAAACCAAAAATTAAAAATAAAAGGAATAGAAAAAAAAAGCAAAGTCATGTAAAGATGGAAAATACACAGAGTCTGGGTACTGTATGTTATTGTGTTATCTTTGAGTTGTTTGACTGCTGAGGAAGGAGCAACAGCTGCTAAAAGACATTTGATTATAAATGCTCCTGGATTAATCTAACCTATATATTTAGAAAATGCCTTGCCTTCAAAATTTAAGTCAAAAGATATTTTACTTTGGAGAAGAGGTTTTGCTTTTGTTTCTACAGGAAATGAGAGGCTGTGGATTCATTCTTGGTTTAAAAAAATAAGGTTTGATTGAGGTAGACCCTCTGAAAAATCTTCAATGGGAATGGATGGCCCAGACGATCCAATGTTTCAGAGTACCTCTGTTGCAGTTTCTTTTGAGTTCTGCATCCAGAACAGCTTCAAGGCTTCTGGCTGAGATGATCAAGCCTCACAGATTACTCCAGTCAAGACTTGACCATAATCCTAAATATTTTTGGTTCCCATAGGAAGGATCACCAGTGCCCCAGTCAACAGGAAGTAGCATGGAAAACTACTCCCACATTCCCAAAAAATGGATTATCGATATATGTCTATGTTTATCATGTTTGTTGCAAGTTGTTATGGATAATGGTCAGGAAAAAAGCGAGAAAGGAGATTAGATTAAAGGTTATTGTTTTGAAAAAAAAGAAGGGGAAATGCTATGGAATAATGCTCTTGTACACTGTAAAGATTTGTCACTCATATTGGTTTAATGAAACACTGATTGGCCAATAGCCAGGCAGGGTGACCAGACTAGGAGAATTCTGGGAAGAGGAAAGGCAGAGACAGTCACCAGATAGATGCAGAGGAAGCAAGATAAGAATGCCTTACTGAGAAAAGGTACCAAGCCATGTTGGCTATACATAGACAAGAATTATGGGTGAATTTTAAGTTGTAAGAGCTAGTTAATAAACCTGAGCTAATACC
Source organism: Ondatra zibethicus (assembly GCA_004026605.1). Lineage (NCBI taxonomy): Eukaryota > Metazoa > Chordata > Mammalia > Rodentia > Cricetidae > Ondatra > Ondatra zibethicus. The sequence continues at coordinate 55,280 of PVIU01002480.1, read as the reverse complement.
AAACAGTTTATAATTAACATAAGCCTCTGTGTGTTTATTTGGGACTGAAGGGCTGTGGAACTGGGAGGGATAGAAACTTTTATCTATAGTTTATAGTTAACTTAAACAAGTATGTCAAGGGAATACACCTGGCAGTATGTCTTATCATTGGTCATGTGAAAAGAGCCAAGAGTATTCCTCCCAGGCCTTTGCCTTTCCCACAGAGATAATGTGGACATGTCAGCATATTCCCTTCATGTCCTTACTTCCAAGCGTATTAATTTACCATAGTTTATACACTTCTTTCTAGAAGGTCACCTTGTGGGAAGAATGTTCCCATCCATTACCCAGTAAGTCCACAGCTTTCTTGCACAGGCTCTTGCAATAGAAGACTCCACACAGATTTTGATGGAAAATCTCAGAGGCCAGGCAACACATAACATTGTTAGAGTCCCTGAAGGCACCTCCTTAGAGGGCAGTGCATGAAGCTGTGAGGGTGAAATCAAAATGGATGTAGTGGAAACCCCAGGATGTTGGTGATGCTAGGAAGGTGGGATATACCCTGAGGAAAGTATCAGGCAGAGTGGAGCCATCTTGAGAGAGGCTAGGTGGCTTGCAAATGGCAAGACCATAGGGGCTGATTTTCCCAAGCCTGTTGGGTACAGCACTGTAAGCTCTGGGTACTGACATGGAGCTACAGGATTTAATATTTGCACTGCTGGGTTTCAGTCTTGCTTTGGGCAGCTCCTTCCTGGATTCTTTACTTTGGGAATAGAAATGTTTTTGATATGTACTTGGGACTATATAACTTGATATTAGCAGAGCACACAGCTAAGTGTTTGCCCCTGTCTCAGGGAAACTGGACTAGAGCTTTGGAGCACTGGGAGATGGGGGAGGGATTGAATCTTATGGTATGAAAAGATGTGTTGGAGTGTCTGATTGACAAGGGATGGATTTGGGATGGTTAATCTTGAGATTACTAAAGCTCACTTCTAGGTGTGTCTATGAAGACCCTTCCAGAGAGGACTAAGAGACAGTGACCTTCCTTGAATGTGGGTGACACCATCATGTGGGCTGGTTCCCAGACTGAAGAAAGGGAAAAGGAGCAGGCCCTGCTGCTTCCCCACAGTGGTGTGAGCTGTTCTTCTCTGCCAGCTTCCCCACCATAATGAGCTGAAACTTTCCTTGAGTTTTTTTGTGTGTGTGCTTTTTGGTCATAGTGAGGCAAAAGTAACTAATAAAAATATTATGTGTGTAGTACTCAGATATGAAATATCTGAAAAGGAGTAGAAATTTCTTCTAAAGATTTGGGGAAGGAGAAAAGCAGTAACATGTGCTTTCAATTGTTTTTTGTTCAATTTTATTTTTTTTCTTTCAAGACAGATTGGAGTAGTAAGTAGAATGATAGTTGGGGAAAACTCTAGAAAACAAGAGGAACAGGAAGGAGAGGGGGCCTTGAAGCACAGACGGTGAATATAACAGAGCGGGAGTCAGCAAGTATTAACTAGATCTCCTCCTTCACTGTTGGAGAGTCACCACAAGGTACACATTAATAGTGATCCTGGTTTTGTGTGGAAAGAAAAGGAAGTATGAGTCCCAAGTTAAGAATGCTGCATGGAGAAATTATTTACTGTGAAGGAGAGATGCCATCTGCTACCCTGTCCCAGGTTCAAGTTCCTTTGCAGTGACTCAGGTAGAACGGTAGGGCCTGGAACAAGGTGTCATGGTGTTACCCACTCAGTCCCCAGAGCTCTCTCTACCTCCTGCTCTGTAAAAATAAACTTACAGATGAAATTCACTTTAGAACAAGTTTCATCCATTCTGAAACCACGCCTCTGTCCCCGTGGCTTTTTCTTCTATCTTCCCTCTTCTGTTTGGTTATTTATTACTTATTTATTTTTGAGACAGAGTCTCACTATGTATCCTTGGCTAACTAGCCTGGAGCTTGCTATGAAGACCAGGTTAGCCTCAAGCAGAAATCCATTGCTTGCCTCTGCCTCCTGAATGCTGACATTAGAAGCACACACCATCATGTCCAGCCCACCATCTTTTTGTTTTTAAAGAGGTGTTCATCCATCCTCCTGTACTCAGCCTAACTTCTAAGATCTGCCAGATTCTGGGAGACTACAACACATTTTACTGAAGTATTTTTGAGCTTTGTGTTGGATCATTCAGCAATTATTCCATGAGCATTTGCCTTGTTTTCTTAACTGACTTTTTGAACGTTTGAGTTTGTGCATATCCTGTGTGTAGAAAGACAAAAACATTCCCAGTGAATGACTAGACTATGGGAGAGGGTTACAACAGGAAAAACAGATTATTTGGGCACAATTCCCATTTCTTTGCTCAAAATAAAGAACCCACCTGAGCCTTCTAGAATAAGGGTGATGTTGGATTTTTTTCTATGTAGATCATTAATTATACATTAATTCTTAATCTCCAAATTAAATAGTTTTGGTTTGCATATGTAGCAATGTACTGCTTTTCAGTATATTACATTTTGGAATAGAAACCTTATGAAACATCTTGTTTTTATTAAGTTAGAATATTTGGGAATATTACCCCCTTTCACCCCCCCCCTTTTAAAAGACAGTCTCAAGTAGCGCAGACTGGCCTGGAACTTGGATTCCTGATCCTCCTGCATTGTCCTGAGGAGGATATTCCATTTTGGGGTAACATAATTCAAAATAGAATTCTAGCGATGTGTGTGCGACTCATGTTCAGTGACAGAAGTGATGTAGCTTCTTGGAAGTTTTTTTTTTTGTGGCTAATTTTGACATTCAAATAGTTTTCTCTCAAGACCCAAAAAAGCCAAGGCATTGTCAGCTGTGAGTTTATCCTGAACAAAAAAGAAAGCAAGAGAGAAGTTTTATTATTAAAGCATGATTGGCTTGATAAAGCACTTATTAGATCGAGCCATTGATTACTTTTAAAAAAACATTTGTGTGTGTGTGTGTGTGTGTGTGTGTGTGTATGTGAGCGTGTGCCCGCATGAGTGTATGCACAGAAGATTTATGCATTTAGTTATACTGGACTTATTGTAAAATATTAAGACCTTTGTGCTTGCTTCAGCAGCACATATACTAAAATTGGAAAGCTGTTAAGACTTGTTTTTGATAGAGTAGCTGTTTCAGAAGACAGAGTCAGAATTGTAAGCAAATGAAGTATAGTGGTCTCTCTGTTCAGCTCACGAAGGAGACCGAGGTTCAAGGAACATACCTTTGTTTCTTCATCGAATTCTCCCATGGACTCTATCAATTTCCCAGGCTCCTGCTCACCTAGTGGAAATGGGTAATCAGTTCCAAGAATGACTTTGTCCTAAAAGGAGAAAACACAATTTTATTTGTAAATGTGAGAACATTAAAGAGCCCCCTGTTCTCTTAATCTGCTCATCATGTACACCAGTCTGGAAACAGCAAATTCCTTCCTAGTTTAATACAAACAGAACTGCTCTAAATTTTAGAGATTTAAAGGCTCAGTTTTCATTTTGCTCTTTTGTTTCCAGCAGGTGTCACTATTAGGTCTTCTAAGGATTGATTGCAAATCGACTTCCAGTCTTGCTTCTGAGTCTGCGCGCACAGCGTGGAGGCCAGAATACGATTTTCGTTGTCTCATTCTTCCAGTGCCGTCCACCTTGGTTTTCGAAACAGGGTCTCTCACTGGCCTGGAATCCATTAAATATGCTTATCTGGCTAGCCTGTGACCCCTAGGGCCACTGTCTCCGCCTTCCGAGTGCTTGGAATACGGGTGTGTACCATCACACTGGCATCTTTTCGGTATGGCCGCTCAGAATCAGACCCAAGTCAGTATGCTTGTATGATGAGCACTTAATTGAACAGGCCATTCTACACCTCAGCCAGTTTATCTTCTTAATAACTGAGATGCAGAATACCGGAATATAAGAAATGAGCATTTGTTTGATAGGACATATGGATATATTCAGATAGAATGAAATTTTCCTCCTTTCTTATAGTGATACATCACAAGTGACCTTGCAAGAAAATAGAGTTGGAAAGAAAAGCGTTGGGCTAAATGGTGGTCTAACTCTTTATAGCTTTGTAAATAATTCCTTTGTTAATTTCTCTTGAGTTTTCCCAAATGAAGTGTGGCATCCTTTCTGCTAGAACTCTCTAAATGAGCACATGTGAAAGTGTTGGTGGAGAGACCAGAAGATGGTGTCTCAACCACTGAGATAACTCGTCAGCCCCACTGAACTCCACTTTATACTAATTCATTGATCTGGTGTTTAATTTTTAATTTGATAGAGTTTTAAAGCTATGGAAGAGTTGCCAGGAAATGAAAGTATCTGCCATGTAATTATCACCCAAGTTCAGCTGTTTATATTTTGACACCTTGCTTTACTATATTAAATTATATTTATGTATGTCTGCATATACATACACACACACACACACACACGCGCGCGCGCGCGCGCGGAACACAAACATATATATGAATGAAACCATGGTGATTTTGGAGACATCATGGCCCCTTATTCCTAAATAAATTAGCATTTATTTCCTAAAAATAGGACTTTTTCCTTTTTTTCTTCTTCTTTTATAACATTTATTTATTTGTGGTGTGTGTGTGTGTGTGTGTGTGTGTGTGTGTGTGTAAGGGGTGACATGTGGAGAGCAAGGTACAGATTGTGGAAGTTAGTCCTTTCCTTCGACCCTGTGGGTTCTGAACAAACCCAGGTTTTCAAGCTTGGCAAACAAGTTCCTTTACCTATGGAACCATCTTAACTTCCTTCTTCCTCCTTCTCCTCTCCTCTTTTTTGAAAGGGCTTCATCAGGTAGCCTTGTTTAGCAAGTAACTTGCTTTGTAGACCAGGGCTAGCCTAGAAAATCACAGAGATCAGACTGCCTTTGCCATCACAGGGCTGTGATTAAAGACATGTGCCAACACCTGGTTAAGAAGATGCTTCTTATATAACTACAGGAGGATCTCTGTGAGTTTGAGGTCAGCCTGGTCTACAGAGCAAGTTCCAGGACAACTAGAGCTACACAGAGAAACCCTGTCTTGAAAAACAAAACAAAACAAGAAAGATATGGAACAAGACAAAGATTGTGCACTTTCACCTATAGGTAGAACCTAGAAGTTCTAACCCATAACACCTAGGCAGGAAGGAGGAGGAAGGGGCAGCTCAGTCTGGACAAGAGGAAGTGAAACTGTCTCTCTTTGCAGATATGATCATATGTATAGGAAGCCCTACAAGTTCCACAGCTCTTTAGAATTAGTTGAAGAATTCAATGAAGTTTCAGGGTACAGTATCAATTTGAAGGAATCAGTGTGTGTCTACATAACAGCAGCAAAACTGTCTGAGATAGGAAGCTCACTTATACTAGTTAGAACAAAATACTAATATACCTGGGAATACATTTAAATAAGGAGGTGAAAGACCTCTGTAATGAAAACTATATTGATGAAAGAAACCTAAGCCACAATAAATGGAAAGATACCCTTTGATAATGGGCTAGAAGAAGTCATATTGTTAAAGTAGCCACACTACCCAAATCAATTCAGATTTAGTTCAATCCCTCTCAAAAGAGCAATGACATTTTGTTTGTTTTTGAGACAGTTTTTTTTTCCTGTGTAACAGTCCTGGATGTCCTAGAACTCTCTTTGTAGGCCAGGCTGGCCTCGAACTCACAGAGATCCACCTATCTCTGCCTCCCGAGTGCTGAGATTAAAGGTGTGTACCACCATGCCGGATAGCAATGGCATTTTATTTTTATGGAAATAGAAAAACAATCTTATAATTTCCATGGAACCAAAAAGATCCTAAATAGTCATAGTAGTCTTGAACCAAAAAGACAAAACTGGAGTGACCATATTGATTTTAAAGTGTACTACAAAGCCATAGTCACCCAAACAACACGCTATTTTCAAAAAACAAGAACTCAGGCAAATAGAACAGACTAGGAAGACTAGAAGTAAACTACAGTCCTTGAACTTGAACAAAATCAGGCAGTGTTTCCATGCTGAAGAAAGGACATCCTTGATGAAGTGTGTGTGTGTGTGTGTGTGTGTGTGTGTGTGTGTGTGTGTGTGTGTGTATACACATATTTTCATTTCAAGGAAGAATGAAATGTTTTTGTTTTCTCAGTGTCACGGAACCAGAGGTCATCATGTTAGGTGAAACAGGCTCATCACAGAGCGGTAAATGCCAGCAGACTCATATGTTGTCTATAAAATAGTTGCGCTCATAGAAGTTGAGAGTAGAGTGTTAGTCACCAGAGACTGTAAGAACAGGAACGAGAGAGGTGGGGAAGTTGATTAGTGGAATAGGGACAAGAAGTTCTGATGTGTGCCAGCTGGGGTGGTGCATGCCTGTAATCTCTGCTTTAAGAGAGCAGGCAGACCAGGGTTCAAAGTCAGCCTGGGTCATATTAGTAAGTTCCAGTTAACCTACAAAGCAGGATCCTATATCCAGATTCAACAACCATCTCACCAACTAAAGAACCCCAGGGATCTGGCATGCTCCACAGTGGAATGATCATCCATAATAATAATGATGATGTAATGTATATCTCAAAAAGCCAGGAGAAATGACTTGTGATGTTCACCATAGAGATATGCTTGAGTAGACATGTTTAACCTCACAGAAACATTATGCCATTTACACATATATAAAAAATCACGTGATACTATATATATGTGTTCAAAATAACTTCAAACTTAAAAAAATATTCAGTTGGTAGTATACACTGGAGGAAATGGTCATTTAAAAACTAGAAATTTGACCTGGGCATTGGTGGAACATGTCTTTAATCCTAGCACTGGCGAGGCAGTGGCAGGTGGATCTCTGTGAGTTAGAGGTCAGTCTAGTCTACAGAGTGAGACCTTGTGTTGTATATATTTACGTGTATGTATGTATAATTGGTGTCTAGGGAGATAGTTCAGAGAGTGCTTGCTGCTCAATCATGAGGAACTGAGTTCAAATCCTCAGCACCTCAACTGAATATGTTTGTGCATTTATTTGCCCATAATCCTGGTGCTGTGGGAGGCAGAGACAGGAGTAGTGTTGGGGCTTGCTGACTGCCAGCCTAGCTCCAGATTCAGCCTTATCTTAAGAGAATAAAGCAGAGTGATAGAATAGAACATACGTTGTCCAACACACACACACACACACACACACACACACACACACACACACACACACACCCCACCGTTTCAAAGTCCACGATAGACTACCAAGTCTATTTATAGATTTCTGTATTCATTTGTATATGAGGCCAAGTAAATACACCTGCTGTAGAAGCCCTTAAAGACACAAAGTTATGTCTCCTCACATCTGTGCCAGCAGCTGATCTTCTTCTAACTCTCTGCTTGGTATTCATCAGGGGTTCATCTCCTCTTCTTACTAAAGCTGTTTACATTTCCAAAATACAACATGATTTTAGAGTCCCACGCTTATACTACACTCGTCAGCTACATTAACATGAAGATGAAATCCAGGCATTAATTTTCTAATTAAGAATTCTCCCCTTCCCAGCATGATGGCATTCTCAGATATAAATATGCTTTAGGAAACAGTCTGTCCTGTTTTAATATGGAGAAAGCAAATGAGTCTAACACAGAAGTGAAAAGCAGTCTCTAGTCGTCTGCCATTCAACCCTTCTGACTTCGATATTTCCTTGGTTTCCTTCTTTTTTTTTTAAAGATTCATTTATTTATTATGAATACAACATTCCTTCCATGTATGCTTGTATGCCAGAAGAGGGCACCAGATCTCATTATAGATGGCTGTGAGCCACCATGTGGTTGCTGGGAATTGAACTCAGGAACTCTGGAAGAGCAGTCAGTGCTTTTAACCTCTGAGCCATCTCTCCAGCCCCCTTGGTTTCCTTCTTAAGTGTGTGTGTGTGTTCATTCAGAAGATAGTGTCAGGCATCAATCCTTGCCTTCCACCTTGTTTCAGACAGGGCTTTCCTGTTGTTTTTTCTGCTGCATAAACCAGGTTGGCTGGTCCGTGAGCTTCTAAGAGCATTGGGATCAAACCTGCTCATGCTATATATCTAGCTCTTATATGGGTTCTGGGGATCAAATTCAGGTGGCCAAGCATGCACTGCTAGTGCTTTACCCATTGAGTCCCTTGAATTTATTTAATTTTGAATGTTACCACAGATCAACAAACTCATGGTTTGGAAATTTTAAATTATTATTTAAACTTGCTCTTGACTTCTTTCTATAGAAGGTTATATATCCACTTGTAACTACTATCTGAGTTTTAAACTTTTCTTACCCATTATCTATATGCATGTCTCAGTCACTGTTCTATTGCTGTGAAGAGACACCATAACCAATCTTTGTAAAAGAAAGCATTTAATTGAGAGCTGGCTTATAGTTTCAGAGGCTTAGTCCATTATCATCATGGTGGGAATCAATAGGCATGGCATTGGGGCAGTAACTGAGAGATACATACTGATTTGTAGGCACAGAGAGAAAGAGAGAGAGAGAGAGAGAGAGAGAGAGAGAGAGAGAGAGAGAGAGAGAGAGAGACTGGGCCTGGCGTGACTTTTGAAACCTCAAACCCACTACCAGTGACACACTTCCTCCAACAGAGCCACACCTCCTAAGCCTTCTAATCCTTTCAAACATTTCTGCTCCCTGGTGACGAAGCATTCAAATATATGAACCATTGGAGACCATTCTTATTCATCCAACACAGTAACTTTTGATCATCTTCAGTTTGATAGTAATTTTATAAATTTATTGGTTTTGAAACTGGTCTAAATCTGGGCTATCATCCTTAATTCCTTAGATTTTTTATTTTTAAATCCATCCTCCTTAGATTCTTCCATTTTGAAATAAATCCAGTTAATAATAAATATTTAGCCATTATTTTTCCTATGAGCTGACTCTGCCAATAATAATTCTTTGAACTGGACTTTCGAGAACTCTTCTTTTGAGATAGTTGGAATATAACGTTGACCCAATGCTTATAATCAACTTGAAAATTACTTTAGTAAATGTGTGAGTGAGTTGAAGGAACAATGTTTTGAATGGGTGTCACGCCCCCTCCTGCGGAGTCTGCGTGATCTCTCACATAAGATGTGGCACGAGCTTCAAGGAAGAGTGCCCACAGAGAAGGTGTGTGTGTGCTGTGCTTCCTGCATTGGAGCCCTTGCACTTTTGGCATTACCTGCTTATGTTCTAAGGGATAGAGTGTGGTTTCTTCTGGAAGGGAAGATAGTATGGTTAAGTTTTCAGAGTCTACTGATGAGTCGTTTCCATATACAGGAGTATATGATGCTAATGGGGGAAGATGGGTTAACATTCAAGGGAAAAAGGTTTCCAAGTTTAATCTGGTGCTTAGCAAATAAAGAACAAAAGGCAAACTTAATTAAGCAATTAAAATAGATTCATCAAAAATGGGAGAAAGATAGAAGAGAGAGATTGATGTGGGATTCCTCTCTGTATGCTGTGAATACCATTGGTTAATAAGGGACTGCTCTGAGCCTATAGCAGAGCAGGGCAGAAAGAGGACTAGGCTGAATGCTGGGAGAAAGGAGGCAGAGTCAGAGAGAAGCCATGGAGCCACTGCCAAAAATAGACATACTGAAACTTTGCTGGTAGGCCATGACCTTCTGGTGATGCATAGATTACTGGAAATGGGTTAAATTAAAATGTAAGAGCTAGCTGATAAGACGTTGGAGCTAATAGGCCAAGCAGTTTTTTTTAAATAATATAGTTTCTGTGTGTTTATTTCAGGGCTGAGCAGCTGGGAACCAACAAGCAGCCTCCTTGCTACAAGAGATAAATGCCAATAACTTCTTGAGATTGGTTTTGGGAAATGTTTAAAAAGGAGTCAGAAATATGAAGAAGAAAAAGGAAAAAAAGAAGTTCTTCTGCATAAATTACAGAAATATAAAAAGACTGTGGACTGTGTGATTGTTAGCCCCAACCGCTTGCTTTAGCTCAAGATGCCATAAACTCATAGCCTAGATAAAGATTTATACTGAAACTAATGCCAAGCCATGTCTAGCATGACCAACCGCAGACTCACACCGGGGACATCTGTCTGATGAAAATCTATTCTCATGTATCTTGTATAATGATTCTAAGAAAAATCTGTATCACAAGAAAAAACAATACGTGCTGTTAAACAATCTTTTCTGTGTAAAGGATGAGCCTCATGCCTCGTAAAGACGCATTCAGATGCGATTCCTTTGAGTCTCATGTCTGTTTGTCATTCGCCGACTCCTTACCCACCTGTTCTTGAGACCCTGTCCTGTCAGTCCCAGTGCTCCAGCTGAGCTGGTCCGTAGTTCAGTTCCCAGCACCCATTTCAGGCTGCTCCCAAGGGCCTGTAACTCCAGCTCCCTGGGATCTGACTTCTTCTAGCCATTGTGAACACTGCACTCATCTGCGCATAACCATATCCCCATCTATCTATCTATCTATCTATCTATCTATCTATCTATCTATCTATCTATCTATCTATCTATCTATCTATCTATCTCTATATATGTATGTATATGCATATACAGTAAAAAACCCAACGTCCTTTTAAAAATGTTTGAATATATGAAAGAAGGAACCCTGATGTAATTAGTCCTGAAATATTGGGCACAGGAAAGAACTAGAAATGAAAATCTTGTTAATTTGGAGTTCTTCTTTTGCGGGAAAGGGGCGGCAGCAGGGAGGAAGGTAAGGAATGAGACTCCTCGAGACTGGTGTGGGTTTTCAGGAAGGAGAACACACACCCCGTCAGTTGATAACATCTCTACTTGATAGATGCTTAACAAATATTGGAGTAAAATACTTTGAAAAGTTATTTAAAAAATAATTTAAAAACTATTAACTTCTTGTCATGATAGAAGTTAATATTGCTCATCAGTTTGACAGCATCTAGAATCACCTAGATGACAAACCTCTGGGCCTCTCTGTGAGGCAGTTTCTGGGTCGGATTAATTGGTATGAGAAGACCCACTCTGACTGTGGACAGCACTATTCCATGAGCTCTGTTGTCTGCTGGCCCGAGCTCCCTGGGATACACAAAACTGCTAATGGTTTGCCAGGTTCTCATCCCATCTGCTCTCAACCGCCCAAAAATTGAACTTTGAAGAGTCTATTTCCTGGGGATCTACTAAGATTGTGAAGCAGTTTCTAAAGGTACATGTCTGAATGTGCTAATGTGGCCTTTCACATCTACTGTGTTTTAGAAAGACCCCTTTAACGATTTGGTGAGAGCCAGCTGTGCTAGCACAGATGTGTAGCTGAGGCACTTGGGAGTGAGCATGAGACAGAAAGTTTGAGGTAGGGGTACTGATCTGTTTAAGAGTGGAGGAATTAAGCTGAGCATGAGCAAGCAAGCCAGTGAGTCTGTACACATCATTTCTCCCTGCTCTCCACTGTGGATGGGATGTGATCAGCCGCTTCAAGCTCTTGCTTTGACTTCTCCACAATGATGGATTGTAACCTGGAATTGTAAGCTGAAAGAAACCCCTTTGTCTCCTATGCTGCTTTCTGCCAGGGCATTTTATCACAGCAACAGAAATAAAATTAGAACAGTCACCCAGCCAGCATGTGCTGGAACGAGGACTTCCTCTCCTTGTCCACAACTTGAGGGAATGTTAGAAGCCTTCAGGAGGCTACAGGCACCAAAACAGGGTTTCCCTCTTTTGTACTGCAGTGCACTGGGAGACGTTATTTAAAGTTATTTGGAGAGGAAAGTGTTAAATGTAAATGTCAAGTTAGGTGAAAATTTGGCAGGAAACCCTTTTTTGTCTCAAGTCATTTTAGAAGTATTTCTATAAGTATGTCATACTCTACTGCCTGCCATAGCCTTGGAAATAATATCTTCCTTTGATGATGAAGAACATTTTCAGTGATGTCAGATCACTGAATTTGGATTTCCAGAATCTCTGTAAAGGCAAATTTGGTAGCACATATCTCTGGTCCCAGCACATCTACAGCAAGAGAAGGTAAGTGGAGACAGGAGAATCCTGGGAGGATGGTGGGCCTGGTGGATGCAGCAGTGATGAGACTGTCTTCAAACAGGTGGATGGCCAGGGCTGACATCAGAAGTTGTCTCTAAGTACTTGCATGCATGCGTGTGCACACGTGCACACACACATACACATACATACACTCACACATGCAACCACGCGCGTGCACATACATGCATGTGCGGACATGCACGTGCGGGCACACACACAGACACACAAACTTGGATGAAGACATGCAGGCTTAAGTATACTTGCAAAAATTCTCAGAATCAGAGAAGTAAGAAAAATATTGTTGGGCATTTTTCATCTTATTGTTTTTTGATAGGTGGGGGAGAAAAAGAGAGAGAGAGAACATAAAGTTGGGTGGGTAGGGAGATAGGGAGGATCTAGGAGGTGCTAGGGAAAGAGAAAATGACCAAAATATATGTAAATGACCAAAAATATGAAGATACTTTTAAAATAAAATAAAAAATTAGAATGTTTTATACCTATCCAACAAAAACAGGTTATCTAAAACTATTTAAGGCCAGAAAATAATGATTATTTTTGAGAAATTAGAAATAAAAGTCTAAAAACTAACTATCGATAAAGTAGTTGAGGAACACCCCAAGAAAATAAACAAAAGTTCTAAGGATCATTCTGATTTGGGGGTTGTTTTAAAAAGAATTTGCTAGCCAGACAATGGTGGGTCACGCCTTTAATCTCAGCACTCAAGAGGCAGAGGTAGGCAAATCTCTGTGAGTTCGAGGCCAGCCTGGTCTACAAGAGCTAGTTCCAGAACAGGCCCCAAAGCTACAGAGAAACCCTGTCTTGAAAAAACAAAATCAAAATTAAAATAAAAAAGAGACTTTGCTGATGTGATTATAACTAGGATTGGGGAAACACGACAGTTTTAAAGAGAGCAATGACTACAGCTTCTGGGTCCTGTGAGGGCGTATACAACTTTAGGTTTTCATGCCCAAATTATAGTCATTCAAGCTGCCACACTAGGAAGACAAGGCGCTAGAACTATTACCTTTCTTAGGAGCCCTACAGGATGTACACACACGTGTCCACTACCTGCCGTACCCACTGGATATCACGGTGAACTTGCCATGCTCCTCTTCTTTGGCCAATGCGTGTTGCCTCAGGTACTGTGTCAAGGTGGGAATAGCATCCCCATTGCTGGTGGTATCACTCAGAGGATGGGCTTTGACCTTGACAGTGCTGTTTTCCTCGTGGTGCTTCCATTCCCAAGAACACTAGAGAGCACTGTTCAGTGGGACACTGTTCAGAGGGGCCCTTTGCCCAGCTCCCTATCTCTTGCCCTCTCTGTTGCTAAGAGTTCAGGACTCACAGTTGCCTTGGGCTTCTCTCCTTTGTGCTTTCCTGCTGGCACACCTGCTCCCATTTCCACCATTTCCAGGTACTTTTAGAAAATTCTGTGAGGCCGGAGAGATGGCTCTGACTGCTCTTCCAGAGGACCATTCCCAGCACCTCCATGGCAGCTCACAACCGTCTGTCACCTCCACCACCCTCACGCAGACATACACGCTGGCAAAACACCAAGAAAATAGAAAGAGATACATTAAAAAAAATAAAGCTCTACCCCCTCCGGATGAAGTTGGAACCCTTCTACAGACACCTATGTGTAATGAGATGGAACTGAAATGTGATTGCTCTTCTACGTTCTTTAGTCTTCTTCCGTACTCTCCTGAGCTTACAATTCAACCAACTGTGCATAGGAAATACTTGAAACAATCTCTCACTCATGCTCTTGCTGCTGTAGGTAACCCCTCACCCCTAATCACCCTAACGAAGCTCATTGGGCCATCCAAAGCAGGGAGAAGCGTGGGAGTTGGGGGTAGGCTTGTTAGTTTCTGTCAACCTGACGCCAGCCTAGACATACCCGGGACATCTCAGTTGATGTGGTGCCCACCTCAGAGGGGCCTGTGAGCATTTTGTGTGGTGTTTTCTTGATTGTGAATTGATGTGAGATGGCCCAGCCACTGTGGGTGGTGCCGTACCTGGGCAGGTGGGTTTGTATTGTGTAAGAAAGGTACAGAGCTAGCTGGGGCAGTAAGTGGTGTTCCTCCTTGGTTTCTGCTTCAGTTCCTCCTCCAGGTCCCTGCACTGAGCTTCCGTTCTAGTTTATAATGGACTATGATCTGTAAACCAAGTTGTCTTTGGTTATGGTGTCTCACAGCAATGGAAAACAAACTAAAAGCTAAACAGCAGAGAGAGAGGATAATGGGAGTAAACATGACCAACGTACATTATGTGCATTTATGAATATGTCATGATGACTCAATATGAAGAACATACTTTGGAAAATAGCTTTTGTTTTTAACATGGAGAAGATGTTTCCCTTTAATTATCTTCCAAGCAATATAATAAACACCAAGTAGATACTGCCTACCTTGTATTATGATTGAAAGTGATCTAGAGCATTTAGGAGGGTGTGTAAAAGTTATATACAAAACCTATGCCATTTCATATAAAACAATTGAGCATCTGAGGGGCTTCTATTTTTGGGGGTCCTGGAATGAATTCCCTTTGGATACCAAGAAACAACAGTACACATTTCAGATGTTTTACTAACTCAAACTTTCCTTTCCCCTCAAAAGTGTCTAACTTGTCAAGTAAAAGGCCGCTGGTCCAGACTTCCGATCTCCACAAACCATCCAAAAGGGACCCCCAACTTACCTTTCCTATGACATCTGTCAATAGCTTGAGAGAGCGAGGATCATGAACCAGGGAGTCTGTGTAAAAGGAGCCAAGATATTTCCTGGGGTCAGATGAATTGTCCTGGGCACAGAGATCTGGGCGCATGTTGAATCCATGGGAGATTCTTCCCACTGTGTAGGGGAAAGCACCACCTGCAAGGAGGCAGAGGCAGGGGGATGGGATTGCAAGTCCAAAGACTAATTGCCTGGGCTACAGAGTGAGTTTAAGGCCAACCTGGGAAATTTTAGTGAGAGATTGTCTCAAAATAAATGTAAGTAGCTGGAGAAACATCTCAGGAGGTTCTTGTTGTTCTTACAGAAGACCTGTGATGCCCAGCACCCACGAAGGGTGGCTCACAACTACCCGGAACTAGTGCCAGCGGCTCTGACACCCTCTTCTGGTCTCAGAAGGCAGCTGCACACACACGGCACACACCACATACACACACATACACACACATACACACAGGCATATCAACAACAATAACAACATAACGACAACAATAAAGCTTGGATGTAGCTTGACATAGAGCACCTACCTAGCATTTGTGAGGCTCTAGAGTCAATGCTCAGTACCACTGCCAATAAATAAGTAATAAAAACCAAATAAATGAAACAATGGATGGGGAAACAATTCACTTGGTAAAGTGAACCACCGTGCAGTGTCAGTGTGAGGACCTGACTTTGAACGCCAAATGTATATAAAAAAGTCAGACACCCACCTATAATCCCAGTTCTGGGGAGGTGGAGACAGAAGGATCCCTGGGCTTTCGAGCCAATCAGTTTAGCCAGATTGGTGAGCTCCAGGTTTAGTGAGAGACTCTGTCTTGAAAAAAAAAAAGAATAAAAAGGTGGGTGGCACCAGAGGACCAATACCCAATATTGGTCTCCTTGGCCTTGGCCTCCACATGCATCCACATACACATACACCCACAAATAAATATGCTAAATGTACACACAAAAGAAGAGACCAGAGCCATCTCTCTCCTTCAAGTACTGACCTTTGTCCTCTCCTCACCCATGAATGCACAGAGGAAGGGGCACCTAAGAATACAGGGAGAAAGTGGCCATCTATGTGCTAGGAGGAAAGCCGTCATCAGAAACCAACCCTGTCAGCACTATAGTCTTAGATGTTTAGCTCAGTACCGTGAGAAATGTTGCTCTAAGTCACCCAGTCGGTGGCATTTTCTTAGACCAGTCTGAGCTGATACAAATAGGGTCTCACCTCCATGTGCAAAACACACTTTGAGTTTGGGAAACTTCTCAAACACCCCACCCATGATCATGGAGCAAATGGCCATGGTGGTCTCCGACGGCATTCCTAGAAGAGGAAACAGGTTACGTGATTCAGGGCTTGTTAACTTAAGCAAGAAGCTTAGTGACAGTGGCTGCAGAGCAACAGCTAAATTGGGGAATTGTCAGTGAGGTGAAACATGGGGCCCCTGAGATCCAGAAGTGATCCAAATGAATACAGGGCGTTCCTTAGTCAAGAAGAATCATTGAAGGCTCCTATTTGCTATTTCAAGGAGAGTAGTCTAAGAGATGGAACTGACAAGGGGCCTGGCATTGGTCCTGATGGGGCAGGCAAGCATTGGAGGTAGTTTAGCTTGGGATTCCTGTTTGGTTTGGGGTTGTACACATCTCCCCTTGTAATAACACCCTTGGCAGTCCAAACCCTTCGCTTGCACATACTGTGTGAACATATGTGCACACCTCTTCAAACAGTGAACCGAGTGACCTCAGAACTCCTAGGCCCCCAACCTGCATCAGATTATATGCACTTTCATCTCTGAGTGATGTTGTTAGGTTTCCCCAGCTGTGATAACCATCAAATTTCGTTCATTTCTATTCAAGCATATTCCCAATATATCAAGCTAGGAAGATGAAAAGGACCTATCTGGCCTGAAGCTGTTTGGGGTACATATATGGTAAGGCAAAACTGTTTCTTCCAGTAGCCTATTAGGGAGAGTCCTCTATTATCACCTTATGCCTATGCATAACTGGGCAGGTATATAATTAACATGAAATGCATTATGGGAAGAGACACTCACAGTAAGTGTTAGGTCCCAAACCCCAAAAGGCAGCCACTGACTATGTTTCAAAATGAGTCTGGGCTCAGCTCTGGCTGGACACAGGATTACTGGCAGATAGATACAAGCTCACTAGCAGCACTGCTCAGAAACCGAGTTTCTCTTTGCCAAGAAGAGCCACTTCCCTTATCTCTTTCTACATCAGGCAAGCAGGCATTTAGTTACCTACCAAAGCCTACACTAATCTTCAGGCTCCTCCAGTCCCTACTAACCTGTAGCTATGGTGAGTTTCAAAACCTTCAGGCTCTTCTGGATCTAAACCCTCAGGCCACTCCAGTTCACAAGGTCTTCCTCTCCCAACCCTGCAGCCACCTGCTCCTTGTAAAACCCACCACTCCCCCACCCCACCCCTGGCCTTTCTCTCTGCTCCTCTCTGCCTCCGGAGAGGTAGCCATGGTAGCTCTGGACTCCCCAAATGCCTCTGGCTATTCTCTCTACCACACTAGAGAGTTCCATGGCAGCTTTATATTTACACTAAACCTTTTCATGCATCCTGGATCAGTCTAGTTCAGTGGTTTCACTGCACTTTCACTTACCCTAAGAAACAAACAAAGAAACAAAAAACCAAAAACAAAACACGTGACCCAATCTAACAAACAAAACAGAGACCCAGACTGTCAGTCTTGACAATGTATCTTCTACCATCTGTACTATCTGTTCACCCTGAATAAAGTTATTCTGCGAATCTATGTGAGTCCTTATTTTCAGCTCTTTGGGTAAGGGGCGAGAAGCTGGAAACCCCTGGCCTGGCCCTGACTACCAGTAACACTGATTGCCCTTCAGGGCTGAGGAGCAAACCCACATCCTTGAGCTTGCTAGACAAGTGCTCTACTACTGAGCTGAGTTCTCAGCCCCTCTCTTTTCAGATTTAGATGCATGATGTTAGTCTTCTGGGCAGAATGGTAGCTTTTGTAGTGTTCTGCCTCTTAGCCTGGGAGCAGTTATTTGATGTTCCAGCCTGTGTTTCTTCATGGAGGATGTTCTTCTTCTTGTCTTGTAGGGTTTTTGTGGCGTTTTGTAAATAACAGTGTCAATAAAGTTGCTGGTTATGACTTCACATTGGAGGTGTTTAGCAAACACTAGTCAGTTCTCTTGTCTGTTTCCTCCTTCTGCCAGTAAGACAAAAGCCAGCTTTCCTCAGGAACTTGTGAAGCTGGTTCCCTTCTACCAAAGGAGCCATTTCATTATTAGAAGGGACAGATGGCTGCCTGTGGTGCCTATTAGCACACCAAAGTGCATGATGACCTCCAGGCTCCCTCAGTAACACAAGTACATATTATACATTTCAGAGTCCATGATGGTGTCCTGGCTTTTCTCACTCCTTCTTAGCCAGAACCTCCTCCAGAAGAAACTTCCCTCCCCCAGCTTCTCTCCTCTCCCCTCCCCTCCCCTCCTCTCCTCTCTTCTCCCCTCCCCTCCCCTCCCCTCTCCTCTCTTCTCTCTCCCTCCCTCCCTTCCTTCCTTTCTTATTTTGGTTTTTCTAGACAGGGTTTCTCTGTGTAACAGCCATGGCTGTCCTGGAACTCATTCTGTAGATCAGGCTGGCCTTGAACTCACAAAGATCTGCTTGCCTCTGCCTCCTGCGTGCTGGGATTCTTTTCACACTATTGCCCTCTCTTGACTCTCTTTTTCTGCATCTCTTGCCCCTCTTTGTTAATTTATCTCCTCTAATGGCTAAATCCAGTCTGCTTGTCATGTTCAGTCTGCTACTTTCTCTGTTATGGACTCTTCCAGAAGCCTCTATTGGTTCTCTCCCTCATATCTATAATAAAAACCTTCCCCTCAAACATACCTTGGAGCCAACATGACTTCAGTTTATACAGCAGTGATGGTTAGTTCCTGGCAATGGCTTATTTTTAGGGTTCTGCAATAGTTAACAACTCACTAAATGTTAACGATTACTGCTAATCCTGCCAAGTCTCTGCTGCCTCTTGGAGCTAAGACTGACAAAATTATTAGGTTGATGTGAATTTCTTCAAGAGCTTCCCACTGCTAGAAGCAGCATTTGGCTCATGTCTGATGCTTTAACCCCCAAGGAACTGACAGAGTTGGAGAAACTGAGTCTTGAAGTGATTGGTTGTTAGCTAGGATACACAGTTAACAGGAGACAATGTAGTCAGGTAGATCTGTTAAATTGTATTTATCTGAGTAATAACCCAACCATTGGTAGTTGCTATTGCTCTCAACCTAATCCCACTTTCTTCCAACAGAGTTCCAAGAATAACTGGAAAAACCCAAGAGTTGGTGCTGTATTCCCGACCCCAGTCCAGCACAAACCTACGAGCCAAGGCAGCCAGTATTTGGCCATTCGTCCATCCATCTGCATATCCCAGGGATGCACGAACAGAGAACAGTTCAGCCTCTCGGCAGCCTTCAACAGAGCAGTAAGACACAGGTTATTTGGGGACATCACTTTTTATATCTGGTTCTATACTGATCTGAGTAAATAAGCTCAGATACTTTTGAAGTTCCTTCTTGATCTAGATAAAAGATTCCCTGACCAATTATTACTACTTGAAAAAATAAAAAGAACTCTCAGAATTAACCATAGGTTGATGAATTTATCATACTGATTGGTAAAAGAAATTACGGAAAACATCCACCACTCAGTGGTGTGTGTGTGTGTGTGAGACAGGGTCTTTCACTAGCCTAAAACTCACTGCTTTGTCTAGACTGAGTGGCCAGTGAACACCAGGCATCCAGCTGTCTCTGTTTCCCCAGTTATGGGTTTATGAGCTCAGACCAACATGCCCAGCTTTTCCACATGGACTCTGGAGACTGAATTCAAGGTCTTGTACTTCCAAGGTAAGCACTTTATTGATTGAAAATCTCTCCAGCCCCCACTCAAACATTTTGATGAAGAGCAATGCTTAAGGTCTAATTCCACACTTCAAATGCAGGGAATTCCCCCCCCCCCCCACTGGTGCCCGCACAGTTCACCCTCTCAGGATGACTGGGATGGTATCCTTGGAATCAGGGCAGGAGGGCTCCCTTCTTCTCTTCCCTTAGACAGCTGGAGCTACAGAAAGTGAGGAAATGAGAGCCAAGCATGGCTGTGTACACCTATCAGTGCAAGTTCAAAGCCTGCCTGAGCTACATAGGGAATTCCAGGTCAACGAGGAGTACACAGAAAGACCCCCATATCAAATAAATAAATAGATAAATAAATAAATAAAATAAAGCAATTCAGGAAAATTGATGAGTCAGGGATTAGGATCCACAGCTAGAATGAAGCATGGTAGAGAACACAAAACCTCATTCTCTCAAGATCGCAACTAACATCCCAGAGAGCTTAATACCAATGCTACTATAAGAATTTACAACTATTAGTCTGACCATGGCTCAGGTAGTAAAGTGCTGGCTGCGCAAGAAAGAGGACCAGAGTTCAGATCCCCAGAACCCAGGTAAAAACTGGGCGCAGTAGCATGTATTTGTAACTGCAGTGTTGGGAGCTAGAGACAGGAGCATCTCTGGTGCCCATCAACCAACCAGTTTAGTGGAGTCAGCAAGCTCTAAGTTCAGTGAGATGCTCTGTTTTCAAAAATAAGGTGAAAGGGCTGGTGAGACAGCTCAACCACTGGGGCTTCTCTTCCAGAGGACCAGCATTTGGTTTCCAGCACCCATGTGACGACTCCCAGTGAGCTGTAACTCCAGTCCCTGGAGATCTGAATCCCTTGTCTGGCCTTTGAGGATACTGCACACACGTGGTACACAGACATACATGCAGGCAAAATACCCATATATTTTTTATTCCAAATAAAATTTAGAAATACAGCGAAGAGCAACTGAGGAAGACATTGGATGTCAACATCTGGCCTTCACACACACACACACACACACACACACACACACACACACACACACAGGAATTTTACAACTACTAACTCATTTAAACATTTATGAGACATGCACTCTGTGTGCTATACATGTTCAGAGACATGTACTCATGCCTGCCTCATTTTACGGAAAAGGGAGAACTAATGTAACTTAGGTCACGGTGTCCAATGAGTGGTAGAATCAGGCAGTCAGGTGCTAATATTCTGCCTGCCTCATACCAGCAATGAAATCATTTTGTACCTGAGTGTGTGTTGCTAGGTTTATTCACGTAGAAGAGAGGTCTCTGGGAAGCGGGGGAGGGGGATTGGGATGCTGCAGAGTGCAGGAACTACCTTGAAATGATAGCACATGACAGCACTAACTTGGCTGTCAGTTCTTCCCTTTTGTTTGAGCATGTTACTGATGCAAGCTAGAGAGAGCTAAGCAGGCCAGCCTTGCTAACCAAACAAATAGATTGTCAGACCGGGAACACATCGGGTCAACTGGAGTCAGGACAGACTCCTAAATCCCGCAGAAACTGGCATGCTCCCGAACAATCTCATTGGGGTGATGGATGGGTTGAGCTCGGCGCTCAAATGGAAATGTCTGTGTGCACTCCGGTGGCTGCTATTGCTTTCTAAGCCCCCAGGAATTTATAAATCCAGTTCCGATGAGTGTTGAAAATGACTTGTAGCTGAAGACTCTCTCACACTGTGCTGAGGCAACTTGGATGCATGAGTGAATAAATCCTTGTTCAAAGCTCATTGAAATTTCCAGAAAACATTCTCTGCATCAGCTGGGCCTCTGCCACCAATTTGTTCAGGATTGAGAAGAGTATTAAATCTTTAGAGGCAGTTTCATAGGCAATTCTCCACATAGTGGACAGTCGCCACAGACACAAACATGGAAATTTTTTTGCACATAATTAGAGCTCCATAAATATTAAATGAATAAATGACAGAGAGTAGAATGCCTGGTGAGTCTGCAAACATTGACTCAGATCAGGATTAAGGATTTTTGCATTACAATGGAAGTGGTAGAAAACTACCCCATACCTTTATAGTTATGAGAGGAAATGAGACTCGTAAAAAATGCAATTGAATGATGAATCATGGACCTTAAATCCTGGTACCCAGGGTGGCTGGTTCAGTTACAGGATGAGGGTGAGGAAGAGTGGTGGACAGGATGGTGGGATGTGAAACTGGGTACTTCAGAACTAGATAGGAGCATTTTGAAAACACGTTTTAATGTTGTAATATTTTAAATATAGAAATTATAAACAACACAATGAACACTCATGTACCCACCATTTGAGTTTATCAAATGCTAACATTTTCATGGCACTCTTCTATATATGTAAAACCTCCATCTACCTATATCTATCTATCTATCTATCTATCTATCTATCTATCTATCTATCTATCTATCTCTCTATCACCTATGTATAACTTACCTATGTATCATCCACCCATTTATTGATATACCTATCTATGTTTTCCCCTTATCCCCCCTTTATGTCCTTTTTTTCATCTATCTATATTTATTTTGAGGGTTTTGAGACAGACCTCCATGCTCAGTTTCATTATGTTGTTTTGTTTTTTGTTTTTTGTTTGTTTTTTTTTTAATGTACTGCCAAAATACACTTTTGGTTTCTTAAGGTTCTTCGTTTGGTTTTTGTTTTTTGTTTTTGGTTTTTCAAGACAGAGTTTGTCTGTGTAGTCCTGGCTGTCCTGGAACTTGCTTTGAAGATCAGGCTGGCCTCGAACTCTGCCTGCCTTTGTCTGGGTGCTGGTATTAAAGACATGCACATGGTATTAAAGAGTTCTGCCTGCCTTTGTCTGAGTGCTGGTATTAAAGACATGCACCGCTATGCTCAGCTTCTTCCTAAGATTCTTAATTGAGGATTGATGAATTACATACAAACATGCCAATACACTGGAATATTCTGCAGTTTAAAAAAACCCATTCATTAAAATAATCCTCACTGGGCTGGGGGGATGGTACAATGGGTAAAATGTTGTCATGCAGGTGTGAGGACTAGAGTCTATATTCTCAAAACCCACAGAAAAGCCAGGTGGCTCCCTTGCAATCCTAGCTCCAGGGAGGTGGAGACAGGGATACTTGGGGTAAACTAGCTGGACTAACTGAAAGAGGCAAAGGGCAAGAGACCCTGCTTCAGTCAGTAAGGTGGAGAGCGATCTAGGAAGATGCCCGATGTTATGCACCACATGTATGTCCACACACATGCAAACATGAATATAAACATGCATGCCATATACATGCATGTGTGTGTGTGAGCTAGCACATACACACAGATAATGTTTATTTAGTTTGTAAAATTTCAAGTAGGATATGAGATCTCTTGTGTAACAGAATTAAATTTTGTTAAAATATAGATATGCAGAGTTTTAAATGAGATAACAGTGGTTATTGTCTGGGTGAAATGATTGGTGTGTTTGTCTTCCTTTTTATACTTTTTTGTATTTCCACAGACTCTTCAAAATTACTTTAAAATATTAATTTTAATATTATACTATCAATAATTCAAAAATTGTTTTTAAAACATTATTTTTTTCCATAACAAAAAAAAAGTGTACGCGTGTGTGTGTTTGACCATGTGAAGCATTAGCGATAAGGGTGACATTTAGGCTTCCATGTACGATGGAAAGGAGTGTCAGTGTGATGCAGGAAGAGAGACTTCATTTGCGCTACCTCAGGGCAGACCTGGGAAGTGTCCCATCTTCTCCTTCTGCTGAATGACTCATTCTTTTGGTAGGATTTCCGGTAGGCGTCTACATCTTCTACCTACATCTAAAGTCACTGGCCTCTTGTGTCCTGCCCCTTTCCCCTGGCAGGATGGTCCTCCACCAGCATGGTGTCTGCCGGCCCAAGGCTGTGCCGCTGCATGTTGGCTGAGCAAAAGCGGCAGTACTCACCGTGTAGACAGGGAAGAGTTCCGGGTCGTTCAAGTCCCACATGTTGATGTGGGAACCAATCTGGACTCCAGGAAATCCTAGCTCCCTCACACAACGCTCCATCTCCTCGACGGCCAGCTCCGGGGCTTGCATAGGCAATGTCCCCAAACCCACAAACCTTCGAGGGTATCTGGCAACGGTGGCAGCTAGGTCATTGTTTAAAAACTGGCAGAGCTCCAAAGTATCCTTAGGTTTGGCCTGGTGAAAACAGGTTTCATGCCAGTCAAAACCGACTTTATTAGACGTTCATTCTGAACAACATTGGCTCTTAGCTGAAAACGTCCACCTGTCTTAATGATTTTATGCTTTAGGAAGAAGCGGCACGGACTGAGAAAGGTACTGGCCTCAGGAGACCCAGTCTCTGTGAAAGCAAAGAGAACTTTCAGGATGCTGCTGGTTAATCAGAAGAATGGAGACCCGAAGCTGCGGCTGGGGCTGATGGGCAGCTGCTGAGCTCTCCAGCTTAGGCGCGGAACGATGATGGGTCACTACCGGCAGCAAAGACCTCGAGGCCTTCCCAGCATCTGAAGCTGCCATCAGGGCATCTGTCTTGGTTCCTTGAAGGATACCAGGCCTGCTTCCACACGGATCCTGTCCTCGTCTGTCCTCCTCCCCACCCTTCCTGTGGTCTCTGACACTGAGACAATAGACTCGATTTCCCCTCCCCCAGCTCGCCCCCTTTCACTCGGCTCGGTGATTCCCCCCATTTCCAGCTTCTACAGTACTAGGGTTACAGGCTCAAATGAGGTCAAGCCTAGCTTTTTAGAGGGGGTTCTGGGATCAGAACTCAGGTCCTCATGCTTGAGCAGCCACCGATCTTACACACTGAGCCGTTTCTCCTACCCGCTTCTTTACGTGGATTCTGGGGATTGAACTCAGGTATTGGTGCCTGCAAAGCAAACACTTTATCTCTCCAAACCCACACTGAGGTTTCAAGACATCGTATTTTATACTGTGATCTAATCAGAAGCGTGGAGACCCGAGTCACGCCTTCGGGATTTGTGAAGACAGGTGGGAAAGAAAGGAGAACCGGTGGGGTTTGCATCGCTCCTAAATCACACGTCAACCACAACAGCTACCAGGTTAGTGAGTTCTTAGCTCTGTACCAGAAGTTCCCTCCGCGCTCTCAAAAGCAATTCTGAAACTCTCAGTGCTTGAGAACTGTTCACTTGTGGAAAGGGGTCTAGGACTTCCCTTTTGTACAGTTCACCAGGAGGCATAACATAGTTGGTCATTATTATCCTATCTCAAAATTCTTACCTCAGAGTGCATCGGCTTATCAGCAATCCAGCAAGGCACGGCAGGGGTTAATCTAGACAGGCACGCTCTGAACTGTGTGGTGAATCTAGATTGGGTCTGAGAGCCACATACTGGCTACTGTCCTGAAGCAAGAACAAGGCTAAGAAAGCAGTCTAGGGAGAACATGCTACTGACCTATAAAGGAACCGCTGGAGCGGGAATGCGGCTTAGAGTGCCTGCCTAGCATGTAAGAAGCCCTGGGTTCCAGTCCCGGCACTGTACAAACTGGGCATGGTGAAACCTACCTGGATCCTAGCCCTCAGGAGACAGGGACAGGGGGATCAGAAGTTCAAGGTTATCCTCAGCTACAAAGCAAGGCTGAAGCCATCCTAGGCTATAAGAGAGTTTGTCTCAAAAACAAACAACCAAACAAATAAAGAGGAGGACGGTTAGGGGAGGGGCTTGATGGGACCAGTTTCATGGTTTAAGCTGTCTGTCACCTTCTGAGCTGGACATGAGTCCCTTCATCCCCAGGAGGATGGTTTGAGGTTTCACACTCACCCAGTAGCTAAACATGACAGGAACCGTGGAAAGAGCTTGCACCGTCACTCCTAGAATACAAAGAAAGACAAACCTGTGAGGAGAAGAGCTTTTCCCAGGGCAAGGAGGCTGGCAGCTTCCACCCTACCTGCCGTCTCTCCCTCACTGCTCCTCCCTCAGGCATGCTCTCTCTCCCCCACCCTCAGCGCTACAGAGAGGCGAAGGTTGGATATTTGATCATTAAGAAAAATGACCTGACTCTACTTGCCCAGGACTTCTTCTACCCTCCTTGTAACAGAACTTTCTTTAGGCAAGGCATTTCTCCACCATTTAAAGAAAAATAGCATGTGTTAATTATGCACGTAATGGATTTCATCATGACACTTTTAGACATGTATGTAACGTATTTTGGTCATAGTCACCCTGTTATTCCTCTCCCTGGTCCCTTTCCACTCCTGTTCACCCCTTTCCTTTCATCTTCCCAGCTAGCTTTTCTTCTACTTTCTTGTCATTTTTTTTTTCCATCTGGTCTCCATCTTTTTTTTTTTTCTAAAGCTTTCCACTGTAAGTCATGCTCCTAAATTAGCCTGGTTAAAGTTTCTTGCAGTCCCCAGAGCTTGGTTCCAGAGTCTACGATCTGGGAATCTGAAAATCTGTGATCCGAAGAAAGCCCACCTCTGGGGGTCATTGTAGGAACTAAACGAGTTAATTTGTGTCAGGTGCTTAGAATGGTGTGCGGGGGCAAAGACAATGCTCACTGAAAGTGAGTTGGGGCTGTTGCCTCAAAGACAGCAACTGAGACAAACATGCAAAATAAGAACAAAACCCAAAGGAGACGCATGCACTTCTGTGGCAATCGTAAATGGCAATTTCTGACCCCTGGGAACCAAGTTGAGTGTCACTGTTTTCCTCTCCAGAAGGTGGGCCCTTGCTCTCTCTTCACATTTCAGGGAAAGGTTGTTCTTTGCCAGAGGTGCAGGAAACATGTCTTCTCCAAGCCACACCCCTGCACAACCCCTGTGTATGCTAAGACTCAGGGCTATGCAGGTGTCCTGCAGAGCGGCCTACAGAGTTGCTTCCAGCTTTCTGCACAGCTGGATTTCAACATTACTTGGGTATGCATTTCAACAGTGATTATCAGACAGCCATTGGACAGAAGCGCATGCCACTAGATTCCAAACTTCCAGACAGCCCTATTCATTTGGTGCTGTCGGGGTGACTCCATTTTTTGTGGACTGTGAAATAAAATACAATTCTACTTGGGCCTGGGAGTAAAAGCCTGCTATTCTAGTACTTCCAGAGGATGCAGGAGGAATAAGACTTCAAGTCTACCTTGAACAAGAGTTCAAGGCCAGCCTGGGCTATACATGAGACCCTGTCTCAAAAATATTAAGAAAGCAATGGGCCTGCACCAGACTGGTGCTATCGACAGTCAGCTACAGATCGACTCATTGCAGCAGGGTTCACTGGGTTGTGCCCACCTTGCTGAACTACTGGATATACTGATGGATTCTGGGGGATGGGTCGTTACTGCCTTCAGTTGAGTAGCTAACAGTGAGCCCACCAGACTCCAGGGGACAGTTTTAAGCCTGTGGTCACACAGAGGATTCTGGTTAGAATTCAGTGGATCACGCTGGGTGGTGGTGGCGCACACCTTTAATTCCAGCACTTGGGAGGCAGAGGCAGGAGGGTCTCCATGAGTTCGAGGCCAGCATGGTCTACAGAGTGAGTGTGAGGACAGGCTCCAAAGCTATACAGAGAAACCCTGTCTCGAAAAACAAAAACAAAACATCAGTGGATCACAAACAAAGCAAAAGGGCATAAAAGAGACTTGTAGGGAGGAAGGGAGTTGACAGAAGACAAAAGAAAGCATGTGTGAGCATGTGTGCATGTGTGTATGCATGCGTGTGTGCATGTGTGCATGCATGTGTGTGCATGTGTGTGTGTGTGTGTGTGTGTGTGAATGAACCATTTGTCCCACAGCATGCATGTGGAGATCACAGGATGACCTTATATATCAGTCCTCACCTTTCCCTTTGTTTATTGCTCCTGGCTGGCCATGAGGTTCCAGAGATTCTGTCTCAGTTACCATCTTACCCCAGCAGCACAGGGATTGTAGTATACCAGACTAGCTGGCCTGTGAGCTGCTGGGGTTCTCCTGTCTCTGCCTCCCATCTCACTACAGGAATGCTGAGATCCTAGTCACCTCCATGACTACATCTGGCTTTACGTGGCTTCTGTAGATTTGAACTCAGACTCACACAGTTGCGTGGCAAGCGCTTTCCCCACTGAACCACTTTCTGGACCTATTTTAAGTAATAAAATGCACTATTATCATTTTGATAGTATACCATCTTGTTTTTAAACTAATAAAACTTTCAAACCCATGCTCTAAAAGCATGGGCTTGCAATGACCCCTTTTCCTCTAATGAAGCTGTAACAGCATGGCTGGCAGGGAAACAGGAAACAGAAGTTGCCATCCCATAAGTCATATCAAGTGATCGTCAACTTTAAGGGAGGTGCTACTTTACAACAGAGGGAAACATTGAGAGCATTTCATATCATACGTGCCTTTCTGGTCCATTTCTCTGATACGAACTTCCGGGTCCCAGCAGTTCTGTTGGACCACTCTGAAGACCTTCCCGTCTTTCATCATCTTTGCTTCTCCCTGAGCCAGAAAAACCACATCAGCAAAGGCAACCTGCTTGGATAAATCTTGTGTTCTTGAGTGTGACCGACCATTCAGGTGGCAAATGTCTATATGACTATGTGTAGAGGTCAGATTCAGGCATCCTTTCTCTGGGGCTGTCCACCTTGGCTTCCTTTCTTCTTTCCTCCCTCCCTCCCTTCCTCCCTCCCTCCCTCCCTCCCTCCCTTCCTTCCTCCTTTCTCTTTTTTTGAAACATGGTCTCCCACTGGCCTGGAACTCACAAAGTAGGCTAGACTGGCCAATCAGAGAGCCCCAGGGACCCACCTGTCTCTATCTTCATAGTGCTGGGATTACAAACACATATTACCATATCTGGTTTTTTTTTTTTAAACATGGGTACTGGGGAATCAAATTCAGTTGCTAATACTTGCAGCACAAGGCCTTTATTGGTGAAGCCATCTTCCCAACGTGGATTAATCTTTTCGTGAATGGTTTGGAACATGTTTCATCTCCATATAGTTTGAGGGTTTTTTCCCTTCATCAGCATGGAGATAAAAATTCAATTACTTAATGGGGCTCAGCTTTTCTCTCTCCTGCCTTTCATGTTTGGTATTGAAGGGTTGTGCTGTGTAGGTGTCGGCAGCTGAACACAGAGACAGGCTCTTTCTACCTATGTGACAGAGGATGGCTGATCCATCATTTGGTGATCTGAGCTATTGGCTGTGAGACCCAGGTGATCTGTGTCTAGAAAATGTCATACCTGTGACACAATAGGCCTGGGAAAGACCTTTGAGATAGACCATAGCATGTCTTTCTAGGGAAGCAATATACGGGCAGTGAAGGTAAGGGTTTTTTTTTGTAACAGTGCAGGGCCAGCTGATTCAACATCTTCATCATCTGATTTCTCCTAACCAATCCATGAATTTTTTCAGTTCTAATATAGAAAGAACCTGTAGAGGGGGCCAAGCCACTTTCTTGGACCCAATCTCAGTAAATGCTTGGTGTGGGATAATTGTCTGTATTCTGTCAATCATGTTTTAAATAAATGCTGATTGGTCAGGCAGGAAGTATAGGTGGGTCAACCAGACAGGAAAGAGAGGCAGGGTGATGAGACCAGGAGAATGCTGGGAAGGAGGAAGCCCATTCCTCCTCACTCCTGCCCAGACCACCGAAGAAGCAGAATGTGACCTGCCCCGCTGAAAAAGGTATTGAGCCATGTGGCTAACATAGATAAGAATAATGGGTTAATATAACTTATAAGAACTAATACTTAGCCTGAGATAATGGGCCAATCAGTTTATAATCTTCTGGAGACCTCTGTGTGATTTTCTGTGGTACCTGGTGGGAGGACAGAAACCAACCAGGCCTTCATGCTACAAATGCTAAAATTGGTTCCAGGGCAAATTTAACAAAATTAAAAAAGATTAAGAAGAGATTTTGTAGAGGTGTTTAAGTTCTAGCTTTTATTTTGTAGGTGTTGCTGCTTGAAGTCACTCCTATTTTTCCTACTATTTCTGGGAAACTTAAGGGCTACTTTCTTGCCTACTACAAGATTAATGCAAGGGGAAAGAACTGAGTTTCACGGATGCTCAGCCTACAACACGCTAAGCCAGGCACGCCATCACTGTGCTGTATGTGCGGTAGGTATGTATGGGGAAAAACTCACCTTGCCTTGCTGCTGGAGCTGCACCCAACCTCCATAGCCGAACCTCTGCAGTGAGGAGAAGCATGGTTAGACTTAATCAGTAAAGAAGATGGACCTGCAGCCAAGGTGTATCCTCCAGGCACAGGTTTCCAAACTCTGTCCCATCAAACACCATCTTTCTGTCTGTTCCCTCCTCCATACCTGCTCAATATTTTCATTAAATAAATTTACCTTTAAACTGACATATTTATAGGGAAAGAAAATCTCCTGTGTCTGGGCTAGGGATGCAGCCCAGTTGATAGGATGTTTGCCTAGCGTGCACGGAGCCCTGGGTTCCATCCTCAGTACCAAATAAGTCGGGCATGGTAGCACATATCTCTAATCCCAGCACTCAGGAGGTGGAGGTTGGACAATCTAGAGTTCAAGGTCATTCCTGCCTATATAGGGAGTTTGAGACCAGATTGGGCTACAGGAGTCACTGTCTCAAAAAAACTGTAAGAGAGATAGAGGAAGAGCTAATTTTATTGTCGTTTGTGAGTTTTTCCTTGAACTTCTGGCTGCATCCATCATCCTGTCTCAGTCTCTTGAGTACTTGGGATTAAGTATGTGCTACCTTGCCTGACTTTTATGTGATATTTTAACTTCTTGGGGACTTCACACCTTCATCACATGCCCAATAGAACTCCTGAAGAAAGGCTACTCAGAGAAAGAAAGGAAGGAACAAAAAGAAAAGAAATTCTGACCCTGACCCTACCTCTGTCTGAAATCACCATGGCAAGTAAAAACAAAAGATCTGTCAAAACTAGCTCTTTATAACCACTAGTTAATCATCATCCCAGATGTGTTGACTCGGCTCTTTTTGTCATTGCACAAGGTAGTGGAGGTTGTGGGGGTATGTCTATTAATATTTAAGAAGAAAAGGCAGGTTTGAAAAGAGATAGTATTTCTTCCAAAGATACTTAAGATCCTCAAACAAAATATCACTTGACTTATTGTCTTCATGAGTCTGTTGGAAAGTTTGGAGAAACTGTAAGAAAAGATCAGAGACAGGCATTTTAAAATATGATCCCTACTAAGAAACAATTGAAGTCAAAGGGCATTCTGCTAGTTAATCCCACTTTAACAAACACCCACTCTAGAGGGCTAAGGACGTGGGTCAGTAGGTAGAGAGCTTGCCTAGCATTCACAAAGACCTGGGTTCCATCTCCAGCACTGCATAAACCAGGCATAGTGGTATACACCTATGGTCCCAGAACTCTGGAGGTGGAGGCAGAAGAACCAGGAATTCAAGGTTATCCTCAGCTACATAGCAAGTTCAAGACCAGCCTAAGATATATGAGATACTGTCTCAAAAGACAAAACAAAAACAAGTCCAACTTGATCTACTATGATAATAAAGGCAAGAAATAAGGGAATAAGAGAAAGACTCTAGCCTCACATAGATATATCTCCCTTTAACTCATTCCCATCCTTCAGGGAATTATGGCCACTGGAGTCTCATTATCCCAACACTGGCTAACCATCACTCCCACCGAAATGTCTACTGTATTAAAGATCTGGTTGCTTGACCTGTGGATTGTGGTCCTATGATGAAGCTACCTTTGTGGGTTTATATGAATGGGAGAACTGGGGAAGGAAGTTGATGTCAAGGGGAGACACTGAGGAACAGAGAAAGTAGTGATATGTTAGGGGCTAGATCTCTCCATTGGATGGGGTTAGATTGTTCTGGGGGGGGACTCACAAAGCTCAGGATTTCTTTCCTTCCTCCTTCCTTCCTTCCTTCCTTCCTTCCTTCCTCCCTCCCTCCCTCCCTCCCTCCTTCCTTCCTCCTTCCTTCCTTCCTTCCTTCCTTCCTCCTTCCTTCCTTCCTTCCTTCCTTCCTTCCTTCCTTCCTCCTTCCTTCCTTTCTTCCTTCCTTCCTCCTTCCTTCCTCCTTCCTTCCTTCCTTCCTTCCTTCCTTCCTTCCTTCCTTCTTAGGTTCATTTATTATGAATACAGTGTTCTGCCTGTATATATGCCTGCAGGCCAGAAGGGGGCACTAGATCGCATTGCAGATGGTTTTGAGACGCCATGTGGTGCTGGGAACCAATCTCAGGACCTCTGGGATAGCAGCCAGTGCTCTTAACCACTGAGCCATCTCTTCAGCCCCCTGGGTTCATTTCTGAAAATCAAGTGCTTCACCTGTCAAGCTGGGTTAATAATGTAGATATTATTATGATGTTTTATATAAATTAAACCATCTATCTTTCTTGTGTATGTGTGCGTGCTCCTCCTCAGGTTCCATCCACTTGGTTTTTTGAGGCAGGGTCTCCCATCAGTCTGTGGTTCAGCAATTAGTCTAAGCTTGTCTGGTCAACAAACCCCAGGGGTCAGTCTGTCTCTACCTTCCTGGTGTGGAATGATCAGTGCTTATCAACATCCCTGGCTTCTTACAAAGGCTCTGGGGACTGAACTCAGGTCCTTCACTAAGCTACCTCCTCAGCATTCTTTTCTTTTACTTTCCAGAGATCCGAAGTGTTATGACTATTACTGTTGCTCTTCTTCTTCTGAAGAGTCCCCTATCTGGCTTCAGCATGTAAGGCTTCAAGGGACTAAATACTCCTCCGCGTTCAGTGTAATTAGTGAGAGGACGGGGAGGTAGTACAAAAAGCCACCAAGACTTTTGCTCAGAAGTGTACTTTTGTCTGGTGCTTAGGAAGTTTCCAGGACATACATCTATGTACCCCCAAATTCTTTATTTCTCAGTTTTTCAAGGAGTTTAAAGAATGCCTTTAGGGTCCAGATGGTGGGGCACCTGGAAACTGTCGGCTATAGATGTCCAGTTCTCTGCTCCAGATGGAGCGGGGCTGGGGGAGCGGGGTGGGGGGGTGGGGGAGAGGCAGGAAAGGGAGGTGAGAGTGTGGAAAGCTTTCTCTCCTCCCTACAAAGAGTAGGCTCTCTTCTAGGCTCCTCTGGTTGTCCAAGATGGAGAGCGGGAGGGCTTTTATTATTAGGACTTAGCTGCAAACAGCCTCCTGTGCTCAGATGGAGGATTTTATTGGGACCTAGTGAGAAGATGTGCATTCTTTCCAAGGATGCCCGAGAATGTGCTCCTGAGAAGCAGTGGGCATTGGCTTAAACTGTTGGGAGGGACTTTAAGTTCAGATTCCACAGTAAGAATGCAAGTAGAGGCTGGGTGGTCATGCAGGCCTGTAACACAGCACTCTGGAAGCTGAGGCAGGAGAATCATGTGTTGGATGAGACCCTGTCTGGGGAGAGTGGGGGAGAGAGGAGGGGAGAGAGGAGGGGAGAAAGAGAAAGAAAAGAATGGATGAAACATTGGATTCTTTGTGTAGTCTACCTATACTGGACTGGAACTGAAAATCTCTCTCTGACTTATTCTGTCTTCGTCCCTTTAGGGTACTCTGACACAGCGCCATCCACCAGAGGCTTCTAAATGCAGGCATTTATTTCTGGTAGTTTCAGAAAGTTGGGACATCTAAGTTCATGTAATGAGCAGACTCACGCTCTGTTAAGAGGCTGTTCCGGTTCCTCCCGAGTTTCACACCAAGAAAAACATGTAGGGCTACCTCTGGAGTGATATATATATATATGAATCACCCAGTTCCGCAAGATTTAGCTGCTCCCTGAAGCCCCGCCTCTGTGTCCTCTTGCTTACAAGGGAGGGTTTCAATATATGAATTTTGAGAGGACATACATTTAGACCACAGAACTTTCTTAGTTCCTTCAAGATTCCCATCTAGACAAGGAGGTAGCGATCATGGATTGTGGACCCCTCTGGTGTGACATCCTCTAGGTGGATGGGTCATGCTGGCCACTCTCTCAAGGAGAGTGCAGGCAGGGAGGGTCCTCTAGAGCCCACTCCTTAAATTATGGGTCCCGATCCTTGGTGGTGATCACTTAACGTGTGTTGTGAAAAATTTGGCAACAGCAAAACATGTGATGATCAAAAATTAATTCAAAGTCAAATGTGTAATGAATCCGAGATGGTTCTGGCAGTCTGTGCCCATGCTGCATTGTGCAACTCCCCTGAAGCCTTGGTTCTGAACACACGACCTGTGCACTTTGCACTGTGCAGGCTGTCACACTGTGCAACACCAAGGAACACTTCCCAAAACACCTCTGCTGAGAGTTGAGACTATTGTATACAATAAATCGCAGTGACTATTGTACATATAGTTTCCGGCTCATAGAGAGACATAATGGATTCATTACGGAAAACAAAGACTTTCAATATTTTTCTCTCTATCATCATTCAGCTTGTAAATATCCTGTGAGTGTATTTTTGGACTGTACTGTGTTAGAATGCTTGTTTTAAATATTGCTGTCCCCAGGCTGAGAATGTAGCTCAGTCTGTAGAGGGCTTGCTGGCATGTACGAAGTCCTGGGTTTGATCCCCAGCACCATAAAAACAAGCAGGATGGCTCCTGCCTCCAATCCCAACAGTCAAGAGATAACAGGCAGAAGGTCAAGAGTTCAAGGTCATCCATGGTTACACAGAGAGGCTAACCTGGGCCATGTGAGACCTCGTCTCAAAAAAAATTTTTTTTTTTTTGCTGTTGGATTTGTTGGCTTGAAATTCATAAAATGGCCCAAATAATTTTGGTTTGGGATTAGGACAGAATTCCCAATGATTTGTGGAATGGCCGAAAAAATACTTCTGCCATTCTATATTATATATTTATGCGATGTAACATTCTCAGCACTGACAGTTGTAGGAACAAAATACCCATAATTCTGAAAAGCACTGGAGATTATCTATGTGCTGCAGTGTTAAATGTTCAGCCAAGGTTTGTTGTTGTTGTTTTTTGGTTTTTTGAGACAGGGTTTCCCTATAGCTTTGGAGCTTGTCTTGGAACTAGCTCTTGTAGACCAGGCTGGCCTTGAACTCACAGAGATCCTTCTGCCTCTGCCTTCTGAGTGCTGGGATTAAAGGTGTGAGCCACCACCGCCTGGCTAAGATTTAATTCTTTATGTAATAACAAACACATCTATATCATTGGTATGAAAATTTGCTTTTTATTATTAACACATATTAAAGAATTGCTTTGAAGTAGGTTTCAGTATATGTTCGGTTTTCATACCTATTTTATACACTAGTATATGTTGGTGGCATAAAAATTTCTTGGTAGAAAGGAGTCCTGAGGGGGACACTCGAGCAGCTGCTTCAGAGCAGAAACCACCATGGAACTCTGGGCATTTCACGTGGCTTTTTGTCTGTGCTTTATGAGGTCCAAGCAAAAAGAAAATCTTGCTTCCACTAGACCGAGGACTGAATGTGTGTGTGTGTGTCTTTGTGTTTTCCTACACCTGTTGGGTTAGGGAGTATAATACGATTTATACATAATATATTCAACACAGCACTTATCAGATGTTTTCTCATAAGCCAGGGGTTGAAAACAGTATGGCAAGAGGAAAGACACTGCAAGTCGCTTCCGCGGGGCTCCTGGGCAATGGCTGGCACTATCCTCTCAAGCAGCTTCCACAGGGTTCCTGGGAAGCGTCTGGTACAATCCTCCCAGAAAATCATTAACATCATGAAGGGTTGTTTACACTTTATAAGATGTGACCAGGACAAGACGTTCCCAAGCAGACAGGCTCCACTGCGGGCTGCGAGGTCAATGGGGCTCTCTGTTTCCATTGGCCATGATTTCCAGCAACTCAGCACCAGTCCCACATTTCAGTCTGTTATTTCTACCTCCCAGGTCACCAATGGACAAAGAAATGCTTGAGATCAAAAGTTTTTTTTTTCCTTTGAGGTAGGATCTCATATAAGCCAAGATGGTCTTAAACTCTCTGTGTAATGGAGAATAACCTTGAACATCTGATCCTCCTGCCTCCACCTTCTGAATTCTGGGACAACAGGCATGGACCCAGTTTAATACAGTTCTGGAGACTGAACCCAGGGCCTTGTGAATATCCATATCCTGAGCTACACCCTAAGCCTGAGATTAGAATTTTTCTATGAGATAACAGTGAGGAGAATATTTGCTTGCACAATGACCCACTTTTTAATTAGAGTTTGTGTTAACTCAATTTTCCACCCTAAACAAAATAAAGATGAAACATTACCAGTAATGTGAAAATACTCCAGGATAGGAAAGACCAGTAAAAACAGGTACTGGCCTAAACTAACTTCTAGGTAGTTACAAGATTCCTCTAGGTTCCCACTTCCTTTTTCAGTACTCCTCTCTTCCTCCCTCCTTTCCTTCCTTTCTGGTCTGAAATACACTATGCATTTGTCTTCATCCCACTGACACCAACTTTACAAGCTGTTAAGGAAGTGGGCTGAAGAGATAACTCAGAGGTGAAGAGTGTGTGTTGCTCTTCCAGAGGACCAGAGTTCTACTCCCAGCACTACACACACACACACACACACACACACACACACACACACACACACACAGCCATACAGCCACACATGATTAGAAGTAAATGTTTAAGGAAATTTCCATTCTTAGGGAAACCCAAAGAATACATACCCCCAACCTCAAGTGCTTCAGATGGAGTCCAGGGCTTCATGCATGCTAGGCAAACACTCTACCATTGAGCCGTGCCCACAGGTCCACCGCCTTTTTTTCTTTTTTTTACAGAGAATGCTCTTTCGAGAAACCAATGTACAAAAATCTCATGTCATCAGCTCTGGGGATCTCTGAGATGCCTGCTTCCCAGGTCTCCCTAACAAGGTTCACAGTCTAACGATCAGGCAGGAAAGATTTCAGACAGAGTTCTGAAATAGACTGGAAAGACATTTCACAAACTATCTCCTGGGGCGTCTAGAACCTATTTTAAACATTTTGGAAACCGACCACATTCTATTTTTTCAATGGTCTTCTAGTTGCAACCGAGACTTTCGATCCTGTGGTTGGCAGGTGTCATTCCAGCAACGGAACACACTACTTAAAAGGCAGCAAAGCCGCTTGACTTAAATCATCCAGGAATCTGAAAGGATGTGTCATGTGAGGGGAAAGAAAAGCTCCAAGAAGCCCCTTATTTCTTTGATCCATTGCTCTGTCGAAATGAATGTAAAAGTCACCTTTAAATAGTAGCAAATTAGAGCCACCAAGCCATTTAAAAATCACTCCCCCAAAAGCGAAGAAGAATGGCATTCAGTTCCATCTCCAAAGAAGACAGAGATCTATAAATAGAGGTGCTGAGAGACACTGGGAAAGGTTCAGGAAGAATCCAGCACTTTAGTTAACATTACCTTTTCTAGATCAGGCCATTCCTTTGGTAGAATATGAGTGTGGATGTCAATTTTCATCTCCACAGGATCAGAGGAGACACGTGTATACACAAAAAGGGAATTCTGATGTCAAGAGATCGTCATGAAAATCAGAGTTCATTGACTTCCTCCGTTCCTTTATGTCTACCTTCGGGTACCAGTCAGAAGGCCTGGCCAGCCCAGGTTTGGTCCATGCCAACTGCCCTATTAAAGTTCAAGATCCTGTTTATCCAGTTGGCTTTGGTTCAATACTCTTTGGTAACTAGGACTCAGCAAAAAATTAAAAAAGAAGAAAACAGGAATGTGCTCAACTTCTGGGACCAAAAGTACAGCATGTCGCTTTGACTCAGCAGTAGCTCAGAACTTGACTGATTTGGAGCTGGGGAGGAATCTCAGCTGGTAGAAGGCTCACCTAACGTGATGAAGTCCTGGGTTCCAGTCACAGCACCACTTAAAGCAGACATGATGGTGCACACTTATAATCATGGCCCTTGGGAAATGGAGGCAGGCAGAAATTCAAGGCTACCCTTGGCCTCATATTAAGTTCAAAGCTGGTCTAGTAAATATGAGACCCTGCCTCCAGGAAAAAAAGAACTAATTTTGTATTTTAATATTTAAATTTTATCAAGATACATTCTGTTAAAAATCAACTAGCATGTATTTAGGCATAAAATTACTCAGGGCAGTTTTAAGGGAAAATGATATATTCCCCAACTCATCTCCTCTTATATTTGGTTTTATTACCCAGAAATAACTCACTTTAATGCTTTTGGGGTTTTGGTTTTGATCCAGTTGATATTTCCATGTCTTTAAATCATATTTAAAAACTGCTTGTTCTAGGACAATCAAAGCTACACAGAGAAACCCTGTCTCAAAAAAAACCCATTAAAAAAGAAAGGAAGGAAGGAAGAAAGAAAGAAAAAGAAAGAAAGAGAAAAGAAAGTGTCTTGTTCATGAAAACTTAACATGTGGAAAACATAGTAGGGGAAGCCTCTTTTTAAAAATTATTTAAGTGTCTAAGTGTTTTGCCTACACATATGTCTATGTACCACGTGACTGTCTGATGCCCTCGGAGATCAGAAGGCAGCATATTGAAGCTGGAATTATGGATGGTTATTGAGAGCATTGGATCCCCTGGAACCAGAATTACAGATGGTTGTGGGCCACAGTGTGTGTGCTAGAAATTGAATCCAGGTGCCCTTGGAAGAGCAGCCAGTGCTCTTAATCACTGAGCCATCTCTCTGGGCCCAGGAAGTGTCATCTGTCCAGGTCACATTTTGTTCTTTGCCTTTTTTTTAAATTCATCATTCATCTTCTCACTTATTCATGTGTGCATGTATTCAGCAAGCACTTATTAAGAGATGTGTTGAAAAAAATGGTAGGGGAGTTTCATTTTGCAGAAAGTGTCTACCATTCAGGTTACATTTGGTCTTCATTGACTTTTCATTTCATTTATGCATTCATCGCTCTGTTCATTCACTCATTTATGCGTGCATTTAACAAACGTTTAGGGAGAGCTACTATGTGCTGAAGATACAAGGTTGAATGAGATAGGAAAATGTACTTCCTATAATAATAGGTCATTGTATACAGCCTGGGCATAGGGATAGGAAACAATTAGCATTCCAATTGAGAAAGTGGGGCTTACAGCCACGCCATCAAGGGGGAACCTGGGAAAAAGCAGTCTTTTACTACCTTATTCTGTATTTTTTCTCATCATCTTGGAAAAGAAAATGTTCAAGGGACCCTGGAGACTCTGACAAAACCCTGTAACTAATTGTTCTTGGGATTCTGCGCAATCTTTTCAATACAGAAACCGAGTATTCAAAAAGCCATCTGGCTGTGATTCACCTAGATCATGGATAAATTATAGAAACATACTAGTGATGGATGCTCAGCTTGAGAGGAAACAAGGAGAAATTTTAATCTCTTACATTTCCTTGTTTCCTTAGACAAATTTTCATATTGCTTGGGCTGTCCTCAAAGTCCCTTTATAGGATTATCTTGGACTCTTGATTCTCCTGCCTTCACACTAGTGCCGACATTACAGCACTATGTCTAGTTTTCCTTCTCTCTCTCTCTCTCTCTCTCTCTCTCTCTCTCTCTCTCTCTCTCTCTCTCTCTCTTTAAAGTCAGGGTCTGGTGTATTCCAGGCTGACCTTGAACTCTCCTGGTTCTCCTGTTTCCTCTTTTTGAGGGTTGGGATTAATAGCCTGCACTACCAGATCCAGTCTGTATGGTTTGGATGGAATTCAGGGCCTCTACACACTAAGTTACACCCCAAGCTTCTCCCTCCCCAGTTCTTGTTATTCAGACCCCCTTGCATCTCACCACCATGTTCCCCTTTATCCACTCTCACATTCAGGACCCTGTCTCCCTTCAAGATCCTTTAAGTGCTGCTACTGATCGCTGGCTCCAGTGGTTGTTCCCTGTGGTTTGTTGCCAGGACTGTCTGGACCAGCATGATCTCTTTAAGACACAACATGATCACATGCCCTTTGGCCGATTGCTATTCATGGTTTTTTACTGCTAGGTCCATGAGAAACCCAGAGTCCCTGGAATCTGAAAAGTTTCTGCACCCTAATAAGCCTCTCTGCCAACACAATAGTCCAAATCAGACCAAATCAAACCAAATTAGAAAAAGTCCAGGTTTAATGGATACAAATGCTCCTGGATGGCTTTCCAGCCCCCCAGAGAGGAGATGGGAAAGGAATCTCAGAAAACCATGTGTTTGGTCTGGGAGGGGCAATTTAAATATCCTGCGAGAGGGGTCATCATTTGGTGGGCTTTCTTGGGAGCAGAGTCTGGACTGAGGCAACTCCCAGGGGATGGGGACATTCCAGACTCTTTGGATATTTGGATGCCAGGGACTGGGGTGTGGCTTCCATCCAAATACTCCAGACTCTGTATAGATGCCAAGGGCTGAGGTGAAGCTTCCATCCAAACATTATCAATTTTATTTTGTTCAGTCCATACTTTTGCTGAATGTTTATGCCAGTCTCTAATGAATTCAGCAGTTTGGATTTCTTCATGAAGCACCATTTCAGCTGTTGCTGCTGTAGCTGTCAATGCTTTGATTCCCAAAAGAACTGCAAGAACTAGTCCATTTGACACGTTCAATAATCTCTCAGCGAGCTTCTGCACCAGGGTCATCACAGCAGAGTCTTGCCATGGCCTCGGCAACTCCGCGGGTATCCAGATTGCTGGTCTTGCTCTAAGAATATATAAACTCTCAAAAGTAAAAATTTAAGAACATACCAGAAAAGGGTAGCTTTGATTTAGTCTAAAAGACAAATTATATTTATCATCCTTAATGATAATTCTTTACCATGCCTTATGAGGGTGGAAGGCACTTGCCAATTTCCACAGGTTAGTCTGAACTGAATTGCCAAATTGCAGGAGAAGACTTGCCATCCCAACTCCATGCCATTGGATAGGTTCATTAACAGAAGCGCTAATTTCTAGAGTGCCATTCAAATTATACCATTTCCACCTTAGCTCTGAGTGAGAATACTTCCTTGAGCAGAGCCAAAAGGGCTCCAGTGCATGACGTCGCCTTGAGAGACATTAATGAACACTCGAGGCTTCTCACTCTGACACTGTTGCCAGTGCACCCAGTCAGATTCCTTGTTGGTAACCTACATCTGACAGACGACTAGACTTAAGGACCTAGTAGCATTAATCTCCTGCCCTTTAAAACCAGATGCTTGAAGCATATAAAACTTATTATGGTAATTTCAGGCAGTATTACTATGGATAGCCATATTTGAGAGGTTATTTTTAGACTCTGAGTTCCATTTCCCATGCAAATAGGAGTTCCCCGTAGTCTCACAGTGTAATCATCAATCAATCTACCCTCCTCCATTGGCCGAGAAGGACCTCTGTTGTCATTTGGACCAGGTAGCCATGAAGATTCATTAACCACTACAGGAATATCTTTATCTCCCCAACTCACTGCTATGTAGATTGGAGGTTTGGGAATGAAGGTCAATGTGTATAGCTTGTCCCTGCTACCTGTATAATTACCAAAAATAACTATATCAAGGACCAGATCTGTAACATTCAGGTTTCTGAGTCATTTGCCTCCATTTTGTCTTCTGTCACACAAACTATCAAGCTGTCCCCAGGTGGTAGGATTCTCTGTCTGCTCCAAAGGCCTTTTGTTTCTCAGAGGCATCTTAGCAGCTGAAGCAGGAGGGATTACTCTTGCTCATGTTGGTTTTTTTTTTTTATCAGTTTTGATGGGATCCATAATCTTTTATCTCCTGTAGAAGCAGTGTCCATTGGAACCTATGAGAAACCCAGCACCGCTAGTAAGTCTTCACCCTGCTTGTCTCCGTGTGCTGCCTACTGTGCCATATTCCCCAGCCACAGGCCACATTTCGTGCCTCAAATGTAATTCTGGCTCCTTTCAGTCTCTATATACAGCTTCCTTGGTGTTTAATGTCTACTACAAAGGCCTTTGTCCTTCCTAACTCTAACCATGACTCACTGCTTATCTTAAACATCACCTCTTCTGATTCCTCCTCTCGCCTAGTGACAAAATAGACCACCCATACACCACCAATCCTCCACCCATACACCACCAATCCTCCACCCATACACCACCAATCCTCCACCCATACACCACCAATCCTCCACCCATACACCACCAACCCTCCACCCATACACCACCAATCCTCCACCCATACACCACCAATCCTCCACCCATACACCACCAAACCTCCACCCATACACCACCAATCCTC